>WAAB01017905.1:19773-148327 GCA_013389865.1 Piaya cayana
AGAAAGAAAGAAAAAAAAAAGAGCAGGAAAGAACAACTAAACTGCAGCGGGCGAGGAGCCCGGCGGCGGGAGGCAGCGCCGCTCGGCTCCGCTCCCGCGTGCGGACACACTGGCGGCGACGGGCGGCGCGCAGGACGCGGCCACGGGGGATTTCGCCGCCCAGCGCCCCGCGCCCCGCTGTAGCTTTAACGCCGGGAGACGGATGGAGACGGCAGGGCGGCTATTGGCTGCCGCGCGGGGGCCGGGCTTGGAGCGCGGCTGGGGGAGGCACGGCCGGGGGATGGGGCGGGGGACGCCGGCCCCGGCCCCGCGGGACGGGCCGGGAGCGCCCCGGGAGCGGCGGCGGCGGCGCGGGGGCGGCCGGTCCCGCCGCGGGAAGGATCGCGGCGCGCGTTTCCCTCGCCTCTAAGCGCGTCTCTCGCCGGGCGCGGCGTTTCGCGTTAAGCGAAACCTTGAGGGCGCCCCGCGGAGCGCCGGCGGCCGGTCGTGCCCCGCGCGGCCCCACGCTCGCATCTCAAACGCAAACGCGCGACTCCGCACCCGCGCGCTTTGTGCACACGCACAGCTCCATCGCCGCGCTCGGGCACCCGCTCGTCCCTAAGCGCACAAACTCTTCAGTAGACGCACAGAGAAGAGCGTCCCAGTCCCCGCGCCAAACGGCGTCATTCAGAGGTCGCTTCGGCACAGCGAATGAAGCCACCGCTGGAATAAATCTTGGCACGCGAGATCAGAATCAGACATTCAAGATAACGATGCATCTTTCCGGGCACAAAAGATGTACACATAGACTCTCCGAAATTTTCACAAACGTCAAAAGCGCAGGCACAATCAGCCTCGTGAAAGAAACGTTCTCAAACCTTGGCATATATACTGGCTGCCATTAGAGTCAGTGTGTCTGCACAATTCCTACACAAGTTTTCACACTCGTACATACTTACAGCAATATACCACTAACTATCTGAAGGTTCCTTTCCCCAGAAGCGTGTAAGCCTCTCGAGCACATGCCTTGCACATGCGGTTTTGGACTGAAAGCCTGACTCTCACAGAGGTGCCCTACTGAGTCTGTCTGTCCCTTACTACCTGCTGTCCTTCCAAACCACACTCACGCAAACCTCACTTGTCTCCTATGCTTCTGGTTCATGTTTAGATGTCATCTGCTCAAATACCTAAAAATATCCTTAGCATATGAAAAAGAAACAGAAGCCTTCTTAAAAAGGAAAACACACAAACACACCTGGACAAGAGTTTCATTCTCTTATACCAAGCAAACAAAAAGAAAAGGGGGGGGGGAAGGGAGCTAAGAAGATACTTATAAACCTGGAGCTTTTCAGATGACGGGGATGTTACGACATAAAAGAAAAAGCAGTGTGGTTCAACTACTAACATGGCAATACACACTGACTAAATTAGGCTAAAACTTCTCACACATTCAGTATTTGTAGAAACTTGAGAATATTCAAAAAAGAGAAATTGACAAATTTATAGCCAGTGTAAACCATCTTTACTTTATGGAAGTCTATCAGCACAAATTCCTCACTATCTCCTTTACCAGAGACCTTAACAAATGCTGTACAGACTAATGGTATACCCTAGCCTGTCTCCAGGCCTTGTGGGGACAAGCTGTGGGATTCAGATTGACTATCTTTAAGACAGGACATCTGAAGGATATCAAAACAGAGATCTTATTATGGTGAAAGGTACATACAAAGATGGCACAGAAAACAGGCTAGTTTAGAAAACAGGAGTCAGAGAGAAGACTTATGCACGGTTTTAAGGCTACAGCAGAATCCAATTACCTGAACGGTGCAGGTGACAACTTTTTCCAGGAAATATAATACAAATGAAACATAGTCATACAAAGGTATATGTGTATAAGTGATATGTCAGCCTAGCAGAATCTCTGAGATTATTTAGATGTGGAAGGGACAGAAGACAAGAGCTTTATTAAGGCATTAGTGTTAGCAGGGCCACAGATTGCAAGTGAGGAATCTCACTGACCACATCTGAGAACACCTGACCCAAGTAGAGGCAAGAAGGACAAAACCAGTACTACTGTGTTTCCAAAACAAATCGGAGGTCAGAGAGGGCCTCAGTGATGACCTAGTTGCTCCATGAGGAAGAATCCTCATGCACAGGAGGCAAGAGAGGTTGGAGGATGCACACAGGGTCAGGGCCTGGAGAGGCTACAGTTCAAGAGCAGTCAGTGTTAGCAGTGAACAGATCATGATGGAAAATAGTCTTCTCCAGAATGATGCTCCCTGTCTGGATCCAGACTGTGCAGAGATCAGCTCTGGTATGGGTTCTCCGTCAATGGAAGACCACAGTGGGAATGGCCTGGCAGGCAGGTCCTGCTGTTCCAATAGCTGATGTTTTAATTTTGCACTTTAACGTTTATCCAGGCCAAGGTGAGGTAAGCAGGGAGGCCACATGATCACCTGGCACAAGGTCCACAGGGCCAAATGAACTGATATAAACAGTACAATGATGTGTTTGTACTCTGGAAATGGGTTGCTGCTGACAGAGTACTGCCTGGGTAAGATGCGTATTTACATAATCGTGCAGAAATGTAACATAAATCTCTTCTGACCCGGTGCAAAAGGGTAAATGGGGCTTCCCCTGCCTTGAGATCAGCTCTGCAGATGTCTGGCTTTTTCTTTCTGAGAAGGATAGAAAGGAATAGTTTTTGTTGCCTGGGCCCAATCTGCCAACTTGAATTCCCCAAGAAAGAGGACAAGAGTCCTGCAGGCTGATTATGGAACTTTGGTAGGCTTCATCTTTTGCAAACCCCTTCACACACAGTGCTTGCTGAGCTCTTCTCATGGCTTTAGCCAATTTCTCTAACCCCCAAAGAATGAAGAAGGCAACACTGATCCCAACATGGCCATCCTTCCAATATGTGTATTTTTTAAAAAAAGTACCAGGGCAATGTTGAAAACTGTAAGATTAGACTGGTAGGTCCGGAAACCCAGACCTCTCCGTTTGGGTAAATACAAGGCAGAACTGCACACACAGCAGCAGCAGCACTAGCTTGCCATGTGACCACAACTGCAGTTTGCCGACTTGAATTAATCTTGCTCTGGAACTGCTGTTCTCTCTCTGCAGGAAGGGCAGCAATAGTCCTGGTCACTCAGTCTGTGGCCCCTGAGCAGAACATACCCACAGGTGCTCTATTAGGTGCTACCCATTGGGATGTCTTTCTTAAGGCAGCCTCTGCCGTTTGAGGTCACCAGCTCTCCTCACACCTGGTCCAAAGGTAGAGCAATGACTTTTCGTCAGTGTTAGCCTCAGACAGAGCACAATCAGAGTGCTAGTGGCTGATGGAACTATAGGGAGTATCAGTTCTTTGAGAAAGATCATTTTCTTTCCGCTTTGCAGAAAGAAAACAAAAATTGTCAAGACCCGTCTCTACTTTTGCTAGCTCTTCAAGGAGATGATGGATAGACTTTCTTTGGAGACTTTCTCCAATCCTTTAATGACTAATCTGGTTTTGATAGATTTTTTTTTTCAAAAAACTTTTGTAATGGAATAATGATCAACTTTCCAGCAAGCTGACTGATTGACTGACAGAAATTTCATTTGGTCTAATATAGGAGTAACCTGCAAATCATGCCAAACAAACTTGATTTCATTTGTTGATAAGGCCAGGGTTTTTGTGAATAAGGAAATGCAGCAGAGGGAGAGATCTAGTTACTTTTAGGGTGTTGAGGGTTTTTTCCCTTTTATGAAGGCCCTATTATTGTATTCACACAAGGAAGTCAGTGGAGTGGTATCTGCACAGGGCCAAACCCATACATAATAATAAGGAGACCTAAGCTGAGCAGAACAGACTTGTGTACAGACATTTTTATCTTGTCTACTCAGGAAAGAGTCCAATGACAAGACCCTTTTTCCAGGCCCCATCTCATTTCAGGAAACAACAATTACAGAGAGGTCATTGTGATAAGTTTAGAAGACAACCCTTTCACACTTTTGAGGCCAATAATACTGCTTGGACTTCACACTGCACTGTGTTGCATATTCTCAAGCTTCTGCTTTGCAAATGTAACACTAGAGAGAAACCTAGGACCCCTGAGCACAGGACCCTGATCTGTGGTAGGCTTTCACCCCTCCCACATGTATCCCCTTCCGCAGCTATCATCTGTCCCAGATACAGACTCTATCCATGGGAACAAAGCAGCCTTCTTTACTTTGGGCTCCATTCTATTCGCTCTTACTACACCCAAACAAATCAGTTTGTCTCACCAAAGACAACACCTTGTTTTCTACCAAACTCAGACAGAATGCTTCCATATAAAAGTTATCACCATCATCAGTACTTAAGTCCAACATCTCTTTAAGCAGGAAATAGTTTCCACATTGTCATTTTTAAATAACTGCCCATCTGAGCATCCTCAGACATGTTTCAAGCACTACCTAGCCTTTAAAACATCTGTGTTATAATTCTCAATCTATAGACTGCCAAATCATATCATAAAGAGGTTATGTGGCTTGCCCTAGATCAATCTGAGCAAGTCTGTAGCAGAGAATGTCTGAATACAAGTGTCTTAACCCTTACTGTCCCACTTTGAATGAAAATTCTCTGTCCCAAAACCATGACCTTTCATTAAGTACTGTTCTTGGATACAAAAACATCAGGAGCTTCAAGATAAGACAAACATAGTCCTTGTATTGCCAATGAAAATTCTTTCTATACCTGATTTTGTCTTTTCAGTGTTAATAGCAGGACTCTGTTTCCATAGCAGAACATGTGCCTGTTGACTTCTTAGATGAAAGTGCATATTCACACACACACATACACACACACATCAGAGCAAGGGGCAGGTGCAGAGTATTTTATCAAATGGGAAACACTAAAGATAACAGCAAGAGAGATTACTGTTTTCCATATTTTGGAAGAGTTTGTAGTAAGAGGCCAACAGACAGCAAAAAAGCTATATAGCTGGGATTACTCATTCTGCTGTCATTTGCATCATCAGCTAGCTGTCCTCCTTGCCCAGAAATACTGCAATGTATCTGCTTTCATATTTTGTCAGTCTGCTTTTTAGTCTTTGCCTAACTCTTGTTTAATTAAGCAGACAGAAACCTTCCTCAAAAAACCATAAGCAACTATAGAAGTAGATGCATTTCACAGACTTAGAGGTCTTCAATGTAGAGCTGTGATCTGGCTCCAGATTTTTTTTATCCATTTCCTGTGATGTATTACACTAAGCCTCAGCTGGGCCGCTATGGTTGGGCAGAACAGGACCAAGACCTTGACAGGAAAGTGATTTTATTCGCACTGACAGCTACACATAATTTACTAGCACACTCACTGCTATTTCCCATCCTCTTTCCAAACTGTAGTAAAGCAGAAATTAATCCTTCCCCATTCATGATTCCTGGCTGGCTATTTGCTCAGCTACCAGGAAGAAGGAGGGAACACAAGACATCAAAGAATCCTGGAAATACCTCTGTTTAGCTGTTGCTGATCCTCCAGCACTGAGGCATCACAAGCATGGCCTTCTCAGTATGGTGGTTCATCCTGTTAGATGGGACAAGTCAAACAGCATCTTTTCACCTTTAGCTTTCCTATCTCAGTACACTAGCTTTGAGTGTTGTATTGCAGAAGACCAAGGAGGAAGGTCAGGAAAACAGGGGATGCTTATTCATTCCTCTGACCTGAGGAGATTATTTTCTGCTTCTCTGTAACCCCACGCCTTCTCATCACCTCAGGACCCTAATATTCACAGTACCAGTCTACTCACTGAGTTGATCAAAAGAAATATGTCTTGCCAGGACAAATAACAGTTACTTATTGTTATGCTGCAAGCAAAGGATTAAAACATTTTTGGCATGTGTACTAATATTGCTAACTGTCTCATCCCAGAAAAGGAGTGGGGCTTAAAGAGCCAAAAAGCTTCAGAGTTATTACTGTCAGAGAGCATGCACACTGATGGCTAGGCAGTGCACTCCAAGTCTATGATGGTAACAGGAACTTAAACATGTACAAGATAACTTATTTTCCAGCATTAGCAGTGAGTTGCTTGCAGTGGCCCAGACTTTACAATTTGAATACTATGATGTGACAAAAACCAGTGGGTAAGTACAATTTTCTCTTACTTGGGTTCTCTGAGTAGGTAACTGTGTTTTTTGAAAGCAATGCAGGCAGTTTTAAAGGAAGGCAGTAAAAGGACTTTTCTGTCCAGGATATAAGGGATGAAGAAATCAAGGATTAAAGACCTTCCTTTCCTTGCAGGAACCTCCATCTGGCCTCATCTGGGCACAGTCAATAGAAGACTATTGACTTCACCAGGTCAGCCAGGCCAAATACAGAGATCACCAACAGTGGATCTATGCTTAAGTATTTAACAGTGAGATGAACCTGCAGGTCCCAAATGACCTTAAGAAACCTGATCCATAACAGTCTGGAAAAAGCATAGATCACCAGATGATCAGGACTGCTCTCCTGGTCACCTCCTCCAGCCTCAGAACATTCCTTTTTTTAATGGTAAGGGGCTACAGATTTTGGCTAGAGCCAGACATCACAGAGGCCAGCTTCCCTCTGACACACTGTGTCAGCAGCACAACAACTGCATGTCTCCTCTGCTTTGGATCTCCAAACAGCTTGGCTAAGTACAAGACGATATTGAAGATGTGTTCTGTACTAACTTCAGTGTTTGAGCAACAATACAGACTTTTTTCACAAGCCCCTCTTGAATTTATTACTTGAACTACATTTATTTCACTTTCTGGACAACAGCAAATTGGTGTGCCAGATTATTTGATTAGACAGCTTTGCCAAAAAAATCCTATCCCAAGCTTCTTAACATACTTTCAACTTCTGAGTTCCATCAACAGTATCTCATTCAGACACATGCAGTAAAACATTAAGAAATTGCTGCTCTGTCTACTAGTCATTAACATTCAAATGCTATACCTACAGACCATGACTGATCATGGCTTTGTGGTACATTTTCAAACAAGCGATGGAAAAAGAACAAAAAAACCAATCCTTGCCTCTACCACCAAACATCATTCAGAAGAGGCAGGGCATCTCAGGATCTGTCTACTTTAGCTACACAATATATCCACATTCAGTAACAAGAGGGTATCCAGTCACAAGGAGACTGGTAACTGCTGGTTACCAGAAATAAAAAGCTATTCTATGCAAAGGAAAAGAAAAGAGAAATTTCACTAGCTTGGTCCTCCTATGCAGCTACATGTACTCCAAAAGACGGCAAACTCATATGCAGAAGTACAACTTCCTAGATGTCTTTGAAAAGGTCTTCTTGATGTGATTTGCAAGTCTTTAAGTATCTCAGAGATCCAGACACAGAGGCAGTTGTAGGCAGCAATAAAGCCATCTCCTGATGGACCTGAACACGTGTCACTGGATTTCAGCAAAATGCCTTTATCCCTCAAAGTCACATGTTGCCAGCTTCACCATTCCTGTGGCAGCATTAGAAAAGATTCCTTTTCAGTATCATTCTTAAGGCAAACTCAAATCTTAGTCCCATGTGGTCTGAGGGTGACTTTGGTGCTGCAGCCTCCTAGCAACAGGTCTCTTTGGTCTCCACAGTGCTTCTAAAGGAAAATCCAGTTTCAGTCTGTTTTTCATCACTTGAACACATTTAATTTAGTGATGATCAAAGAATGCTAATGCCTCCCCTCTCTGTTCATCTGTTGAACTTACAAATCTTCCATTAAATATTGACCGTCAGCTGAACTCAGTAGTACCCAACTCATCTCTTAGACCTTGCCCCGCAACATTCAGAAGTATTCCTTAACTCATATGGTCAGCAACTTGGCAAACTAGGCTTTTATGACATAACTTCCAGAAGCTGTTGCTACCAGGTTTGTCCTGGGAAGCAAACAGTCTGAGGACAGCATTTCTCCTTGTTAAACCCACTGCTTTTTCAGAGTACAAAGAAGTTAGAAGGAAGACAGTAGGAAAGAAAGACTGTCACTGCTTCAGATACACTGGTCTGCCAAACAGCCAATAACATGGCACCCAAGAGGGCCCTGCCTTGCTTCTGCAGAAAGTACTAGGCAAGAGTACCTTAAAGAGGTACTTTGTTTCCAGGGGTTCATTTCATGAGGAGAGTCATTAAACTGATTGGTCAAACAAGATGGTTAAAGCAAACAAAAAATATTGGTCATTAGCCTTTATTAGCCAACAATCATTTGGGTTGAATCAGTCCATTTGGCATTATAACCCTAGTCATGGCAGCTGCATTCCACCCAACTTAGACTAGTACCTCTTCCAAAGGCACTATAGGGGACTGCCATTGGCCTGCAATGCAACACAAAGCTGTGGTGGTACACATGACAGGATACCTCACCAGCACTGTAAGGATGTTCATATCATGTTTTGCATGTCCTACTGCTGCCCAACATATATGTTCTGCCTGTTGAAGCAGTACTGATACTTCCAGAAATACTGAATACTTCTGCATAGACAAATCTAGATGACACCCATCAGACTAACAACACCTCAACTATACACTTGCTCTATAAGGACTGGTTTGGGGTTTTTTAGCTACTGCAGTTCATATACACAAAGAACAAGAGCACCAATATAAGCCCAAAATATTTGGCAAGCTGTCAAATGCTCAGTAATGAGAAGCTGTAGGTCAGCTGAACAGACAGGTGAGAGCCTGCAATCTTAACTTATGTTCCCAAATTTTTACCTACACACTGTGAGGCAAAGGATAAGCCCACTCATATGTCTCAATGATCAGCTGTCCCAACAGTAAAACATATCAAAAAAGGGCAGTGTCTTAGCATATTAAAAGTTATTCAATATCTGTGGGATGTCTGTGAATATCACGTGTCCAGTGTTCTCAAGCAAGGGTCAGTGCTAGCTGCAATACCCAGGGAGGTTTGTCAGAATAAGACATGGGGGAGCCCAGTAGAACCAGTAAATTGTAGCTTTGCCTGCACTGCCATACTATTTCACCTCAGCCAAAACTCTTGACACAATATTTTATTGACATATATTTTATTGACACAATATTTTGACAGGAATGGTTGGACTCGATGATGCGGTGGGTCTCTTCCAACCTGGTTGTTCTATGATTCTATGCTTAATACAAATACTGCCATGAACACTCTGTCTGAAAAGAAATTGTTCCTCCAAAAATAGGGGGAGAAGTTGGGTCATCAGATGAGGGTGAAATTGGTTTAAAAGCCATTTAGAAGAAAGTAACCCAAGCATTCAGGAGCAATCACAGCTGCTTGGGTAGATCAGGAGAGACAGAGGGAATTATTTATTTATAGACTTCCTGCTCTCCTGGAGTGTGTGTCTCCACTGGGGAAGCTTTAAGAGGAGTGGGGAGCAGGAGGTAGGTGCTGCTTCGAATCCTCCAGAGGTTTTCCTGGCCTGGGCCTCAGGAGAGTTAAACGCAGTTCATGCCCAAAGCATCCAGGAGCCATCAACTGTCCTTAGAGTGGGAAAGGCCATAAAGAGCATCACATGGGTCTCTGCTGGGATGGAGCACATGGAAATCTCCACACATCCAGACTGTCGTGCAAGCTTTGCACAGCTTACAGTAAGATCCCTTCAGAGCAATAGTGCTTTAGTACACAGCCGTTTCTCTTGTCTTGTGCTTCATCTGCTTCTCTTTAAACACAGATCAAGTGTCTCTAGGGACTACACAGGCATTTAACAGATCTGCCTGATGGAAGGACCTCCAATGAGAAAACCAAGACCTGAAACTCCCAATAGACATCCTCAATTCAATCCACAGCTGATAAAGGAACCCTGAAGTTACATGCAACCAGATCCTAACTGCACTGGAAGCACACCGGTCTAGTCTGTATCCAAATTTCATCTCAACATCTTAAACTTAAGAGGGAGGGAAGGACTAGTAGATTTAACAGAAGGAAACACAAGAACTGAAAAAGTCAGCATGGAAATACAGAATTCTTGATATTGTATCAGGAATTCCTTTTCAAGATACAGTACTGTCTTTCCTGATGCAATTTCTTATTGTTTCTCCAAACTGAAGGGTGAACAGAAGTCATTCTCTAAAATCACAGGGTTCCCCTTCAGAGCTGATCCTTCACCACTAACTACTGTAGAATCATAGAATCGCCAGGTTGGAAGAGACCCACTGGATCATCGAGTCCAACCATTCCTATCAAGCACTAAACCATGTCCCTCAGCGCCTTGTCCACCCATGCCTTAAACACCTCCAGGGAAGGTGACTCAACCACCTCCCTGGGCAGCTGTAGGGACAGCAGTAGATAGATCTGCCCAGTCTGACAGAACTGGCAATTATACTATTGTTCTGGCTCTGCTCAAAGGGCCACAAAGGGGAACTAGGGTTTGGAAACTATCAAACAGCACCAGATCTTTTTGTTGGAAGACGTTGCAGAAGCCTGGAGTTAGTAAGGTGTCACTGATGGGCACTGGATTGTGTGAGTGGTACAGCCTGCACTGTGTCGATTCATGTCTCCCTGCAATTCATTACTGATGAGATGCCAGAGGTTAAGATGAAAAGGGCAGGAGCAGACAGTGAACTACTGCTTGAGACATCTTACTGCACATTCCCCGTTTATTCCTGCTCTGCCTCTGTTAGTATACTTTGCATTACTCCCCAGCAATTATATACTTCCTCAATTCTGGTCTCAAATCAGTACATTGATTTGTGCCATTAAAGCTACTGCAAAAACAGTCGTGGTAGCAAAATAACTCATTAATGCATAAAGTGCTTTGGGAAACCTTTGAAAAGGAAAAGACTGAAGAACAAGAGAGTACCATCTTCAAGATCAGTGATCTAAAGTAGCCTCAACATCAAAAAGGCACAAAGTCTAACAGTGAGAGTGTTTCGTCAAGTCCTAACTCAGACTACCTCCTTTTCAGTCTGCTCCTCCACACACACAACAAAGTGATTTCTGCTACTTGTAAATATTTAAAACCAGGTTTGTTCTCCCAGTCTATGCTCCTCCAAACAAAGGGCAGTATAAAAAGCATCCATTTTCCATTAAAAGAAACAGGTCTTATTTTGTCTTTCAAAGGAAACTTCCTTTTCTACCTGTTCAGAGACAGGTTACAATTTTAGGGTTTGTGTGACCTTTGTTTCCCCACTCTGGGAAGAACATCATTAAGCACTGATAGCTACTTAGCTCTGAGGAAAGTGCTCTAGAGTATTGCATCCCCCAGGGAGTTGGAGCACAACCCAGGGTTCTGTAGTGAGCTATTCTGCTTTGACTGTTGACTTATGGCTTGAAAATCTTCACAGGGCCAAACTAAATACACTGCTACTGCATAGATGCTAGGGTTATTAATTTGTGTGCTTTAACACACACTCTTTGGGAAATTCAATTCATCCCTTAATTTGCTAAATACAGCTTTAGGTTCTAAAATCCTCCAGAGTCTACAGTTTCTTTGCCCCTTCATGCTCATTTGCCTTTTTTTTTATTTCCTTTCCAACTTGCCAAAAGAAAAAAAGATCCATTTTGATTTTGCTCCTAGCTGGTTGACCTTGCTTTCACAGTCTGACACACCAACTTCCCTCACCACAATGGTCAGGTTACAAAAACAAAAGGAGAACACTTGCTTCCTTGTGAAACACTTCCCATTGGAATTTTTCAGTCACATAAATTTCTGTAGCATGCTCTGTGCTTTCACAGAGGCTCAGGTTTGCAGAAATACAAGGCTTAATCTGCACCCATTTACATGTATTTGACAGCCAGGAGGAGGCCTCTTCTTACTGCTAAGTTACTCTCAGGCCTCTGCACAGATATCAAACACCTCCCTACTGCTGGGCACAGGGGTCTCCCAATGGTGTTCAGTATTAGTGATGCCTAGCGTTCACCTCCTCTCTTCGCAAGCTTTCTTTGTGTGAGAATGTTACTGCAATATAATTCAAGGTACACTTTTAAATAGATTAACTTAAGCTGGTGCAAAAGGCACTCATTACTATTGAAATTAAATCTATTTAGATATCTAATGAGCAAAAATAAAGCATCCTGAAGCTGTCAGGAGAACATCCACAGCTTGGATTTTGACTAGCTTAAATGGATTGTTTTAAAATCAATAAAATTTAAAGTGTACTGTTTTCTTGTGTAGAAAAGATCTTCTGAGATAATAGCAGCACTTGTAAAATAAATGACTGTCTGTGCAAGGCCGCAATGCCTATTAATGACTACCACAAATTTGCAAGGAGGAGAAGGGGTTGAGGAGATAGGGTCAGTTACTTACAAACATCTTATTAGGAAATACTGCATTCAAATTGATTACCTACAAGCACCCAAGAAAGATCATCCAGAACCGACAGCCAGCTAACAAAAGTTTCAGGAGTATCTTAATATATCGAGGATCCTCCCTTGGCTGGAAAACACAAGGCAAAAATACCCCACACATGTGAGTGCACCTTCAGAGATGCAGAATGTTTTCTAACATTTTCAAGTGTCTCAGTCAGCAGATGATGTAGATTAGTTATTGCAAAGTGAACAGAGACCAAAGATGCACATCTTGCATTACACCTGCCTTGGATCCCTACTACCCGGGGCAGCCCAGAGCTATCAAGAAAACCCTCTCAGAAGAGAGGAAGGCTGGGGCCAGAATTCACTCCTGTCAAACGGCTCTCCAAACCTGGATGTGACTGCGGCTGGCAAAACATGTTAGCTAATGAAGATTGAGGCAAGCAGGCAGAGACGATCCCCTCAGCCTGTTAATCCACTTATGGAAGGAGAAGGGAAACCTGAGCTGAATTCCTGTGCTCCTTGCAAGGGACTACTGTGCTGGCTTTAGCACCTAGGCAGAGCAAATCCAGCCAGAGCTGGACAAAGGCAAGTTCTTAGTGCAAGACTAGTGCTTTGGGGAGACAGGAGCAAGAGCAGAGGCAGAGAAAAGATGTCTCTAAGGAGAGAAGCAGGGCCAGATTTTGTGTCTGCTGGGAACTAAAGAACCAAACTGAGCTTCACTTGCCGTCTCACAAGGAGAAAGCAAGAAGGGGCTAAATGTAAGCTTTTGCCCAGCAACAGAGCAGGGAGAACACACATGTACCTTGCAACCTTTTCACAGGCAAAAAAGGCTCCCAAGGGTTCAACTCAGATTCCTGGATGAGAAAAATCAGAGAGCATTTGTGCCCCAAACACCCATCCCAGCAGTGACAGAAAGGCAGCATTGTCTCCCGCCCAACTTAAGGGGCAGTTTGAGGGGATGATTGGTGCCAGTCCCAGGAAGTGTCAGATTATCCTTAACCACCAGAGGGTGCTCCCCATCTCAAAGATAGAGTCAATGTCACAGATGCATCCAGACAGCTAGAGGAGCTTTTATTTCTAGCAATTGAGGAATCCTAGCAAGGGTAAAATTAGAACATTAATAATAAATAATAATAAACGAATCTGATCCTGTGCCTCACCGGTTTCCCCATCCTGCTTGGCCAGGCAAGGTAAGGCCCATCTGCATCGTACTCAGTCAGATGATTTTCCTCACACTGGAGGTTAAATCACTTTTATTTTTCCTCCTAGATCACAGATAGTGAGCGGCAGATAAACATTTTCCATTTGGCAGGTCTGTGAAGAATGAGACATTGACTTGCCTCCCCTGAGTGCAGTTAGGATCACACTCTGCAGTCACACACAGTTTTTGCAATGCCAAGGCCTGACCACACCCCTTACAGTGGTGAGGTGGGCACTAGCCCAGGTGCATTTTCCCCACTCTGTCCTGAGCTGATTTTCCAGAGGACACAGTGCCTGCTGTGCAGAGGTGCCTCAGGATGGTGGGTTGGAAACATCATGTTTGGGGCAACTACACTACCTAACTCTGATAATAAGACCGTTAGGGAAAGACCGTTCAGTTTGGTAGTTCCTCCACAGCCTCTCCTCCTTCTCTAATGGAAGGGAAGCAGAGGAGCATGGCTGAAGTAGCACACTCAGGAGCTGTGCACCTGGTAACACCGCACCTTGTGCCTCAGCTTCCCATTTGTGTAGGTAAGAATACCCCAGAGCTGCATCATATGCAGAGAACAGAGCAACTAAGATTAAATTGCAATGGTTTTATTACATCCTGAAATTCAGATAAGAAAGAGTTTAAAGCATGCCAAGTAAGATCAGGCACCTATGCAAAACAGACTAGCTCTGCTGATGTGTCTGGCATAACATCTGTTTGTCCCAGCCCCAGCTTACTTTGATAGTGCAGGTCTGCATATCCCATGGGGAAAACGGCTCTCATTGATGGCTCCCACCCAGCACACATGCTGCATATTGCTATCTGACCACTACAAGAACAGATTGTTGTAGTCTTTTAATTACTCTTTCCTTTCTCCTTTGGCCAGTAGTGGCAGGCCCTGCCTGAGGGGATTTTTGTCAAGAGTTGCTTAAAATTAAGTATTTTGAGCATTACATTTCTGCATACTTTCACTAGGAGCTTAAGCTTTGCCATTCTTCCTCCACCTATTACAGCAAAGACTTTTAAAGTCATTTCAGAGCCCTAATGACCTTCTCCTCTCTTGCATGTTGCTTGCATAAGAAAGTTACTGGGGTTTTTATTGTTTTAATTACTAGTAGCGAGTTGTAGGTTCTCAAATATCCCCAACTCCTCCACTGTCAAGAACATCAGCATTTGGGTGTGTTTTACTCATGATGGCAAATTACAGGGTTGGATCTGCCTCACTCACAAATCTGTACCTCAGTGGAGGTTACAATTTGTGGAACACATAAGATGAGCAGGTTTTGACTACCTGCAATTAACTGATCTGCAACTGCATGAAATAGCATCACTTAGTCCAAATGGAGAGGTTAGGAGAACACCATCTTGCAGCACATAAATCTGCAAAGCATGAGAAGACCCGTGAAACAAAGACAAACAGAAAACCTTTATGTTAAATAGGGCAGACTACAAATGCAGTCAAGAATTAGGAAATGCCATCATCATGTTTACTTGTGAAATACTCTTATCCCTCACATACATATGCATTATTTTATAACCCTTAATTACATAATCATATTTTTTCCACAGTACCCCTTCTCAGACTGCATTCAGAAAGGATTGTTCCCATCTAATAAGCAGCTATTTGAGATGCTGGTTTCTGCTTCTTGTTTGGTGCGTGGCCCGAGGCCTTATTTACAGCATATTATTCAAACCAAACTCTAGAGATTTATTCATTTCTTTATTTATTTTTCTATGAGCTTATTACACTGTCCAGGAGCTTCACCAGCCCAAGATCACTTATTTTCACACACCTCTGTGAGAGAAGGAGGTAGTTTTATTCCCATTTTACAGGTGAATGGCTGAAGAGCATATTAAAAGGTATTTACTAATTCTAGTTGCCCAGTCTGAGACACCAACAGCCATACTGATCTATGCTTGCATTGCACTTTGGATTCAGTGGATTCCCATTCACTTAATTTGCATCTGTGCAAACTCTGTTTCTGTGAAGCAGTCCTTTGCGATAAAAAGATCCCTATAAAATAAGGAACATACGATTAAACAACCACTGGCACAACTGCTTCATAAAACCTGAAAACTGTCATACAGAAATGGTCACAGGAAAAAGAGTCAACTAGCAGGTCAGAATTTCACTGCCGCAGCTATAAAAGCTTCCCTTCCTCTTTTCCAGTCCCTTGTCTCACTCAGTACACACCTGACAAATGAGGTAGGGGTCCTGCAGATGGTCTCTTTCACTGTGCAACTCTGATATATCTCAGAGCATGTCCATCACATGTAGTGAACGAGGCAGGGGTCCTATGGAAGAAACAGTGCATGGTGAGGTAGCTAAAACACAAGTTATGTAAGACACAGTCAGTTAGGCAGAAGTGCAGGCAGAAGATACCTGGTCTTTCCCCAGCTTCTAGTTCTTGCATTAACACCCTTCAAAGTCCCCCTTTCACAGAGTTTGTTTGTTTTACAGCAAACAAATTCCCTCATGAAGCATCACAACAACACTTAGGGGGATTATCAGGAGACAAATCCATCATGTGGACCACTACAACCATGGTAATGGAGTAGATGGGCTGCAAGGGTAGCTTATCCTCCTTTGTGAAGACTAACACAAGGAGCGTGAAACACTGGGTGAATTTTAGATACTGATGACAGCTGAGGAATAATGATCCAGAGGCTCTTCCAACCATTCAATCTATGTATCTTGTTCTCTCCTATTCAGATCATCACAGCCCACTTTCTTCTCTTCTCTGCTTTTGCCTTCTTACCTCATCCCTTTCCATTGTTCTTTTAGGATCATTGAATCACAGAATAGTTAGGGTTGGAAGGGATCTTAAAGATCATCTAGTTCCACCTCCCCTGCCATGGGCAAGGAGATCCCACAAAATCAGGTTACCCAAGACTCCATCCAATCTGGCCTTAAACACCTCCAGGGATGGGAGCATCCACAACTTCCCTGGGCAACCTGTTCCAGTGTCTCATGGTGAAGAAATTCTTCCTAATGTCTAGTCCAAATCTGCCATTCTCCAGTTTATACCTGTACCCCCTTGTCCATCACCACAAGCCTTTATGAATTGTCCCTCTCCAGCTCTCTTGTAGGCTCCTTTCAGGTACTGGAAGGTCACTATAAGATCTTCTCAGAGCCTTCTCTTCTCCAGCCTGAAGAAGTCCAACTGTCTCAGTCTGTCCTCATAGGGAAGGTGTTCCAGCCATTGGATCATCTTTGTAGCCCTCCTCAGGACCATTCTAACAGTTCCATATCCTTCTTATGTTGAGGATTCCAGAACTGGACATAGATGAGGTCTCACAAGAGAGGAATAGAGGGGCAGAATCACTTCCCTCGACCTGCTGGTCACACTTCTTTTGATGCAGCCTAGGATACGGTTGGCCTTCTGGCCTGTGAGCACACACTGCTGGCTCATGTTGAGCTTCTCATCAAGCAAACATTTCACACCTCCAAACACCATTCCCCAACACTCAAAAGCCCAAGGCTCCTTGTTCAACAGTGGCTTGTAACTATTTGCTTCCCCTCCTCACCTTTTTGCCCAGCTCTTCTTACCCTGTCTTTCCATCACTGTTTGGTGGTTCCATTTACTGACATTGCCTCTTTCCTGCTACAGCCCCAGCTGTCCCTGCAGTCTGGCATGAAAACACAAGCTGATTTAGAGCCATGCAATGAGGAATCTTCTTGGTTTGTTCTTAAATGGAAGGAAGTATAATTCAAGAACATGGCCTACTTTCTACTTTTTCTTATTAAAAAAGAGAATTGCTGGTTTTGATAAAAGTTTCCACAAAACAGGTCTATCAGAGGCATAGAAAATGTTTCTAGTGATGATTAAATCTTGGCAGTGGTATGAATGACTGAAACTAAATTTTACAGAAAGCACTAGTAAAAAGAGATGGTGCAACTAGTCTCTCTATGATACAAATTAAGATAAAAATTAAGGAAGCTGTTTAAGCAAGAAAGAGTACTGCTGCCATCTCTTTTTAAAATTTATCACAGCTGGGTACATCAGCATTTGGATGTCAAGCCTTTGAAGGAAAGTGGAGCGCTTGTGCTCATCTGTATACTATCCTTGTACCTTATAAAGGCTAATAGTTATTTGATATACACACTTGCACCATTTCAAGATTGCATCAGCTAGACACAAGACTCTACACATCTTAACATATCACAGAGATGCCAAGGCTAGGACCAGGTCAGGTGGTTGGTGCATCCCTGTGTCCCAATGGAGGAGCAGCTATAGCAGCATTATTTTTGACAGATGTTTTTCCAGCCTGTTCTGAAAAATTTTCAGCCCTTTACAGACAGTGTCTTCTAGTGCTTTTGCATCATGGCTAATACAAGTTTATAATATCTGAGTGAAATCTCCTACATTGCAATCAAAGCCCATTTACTTCCAGCTCTAACAACAACCAATGCAGCAAACAGCTTAATCACTCCCTCTTGGACAAAGCCTCTTACTATTTGAAGAGGTATCCATTAGACCTTGCTCAATATCTAGATTTTCATGACAAAAATATAACCTGCCTAATAGACACAAATTAGCACCTCAGTCCCTCTAACTTTATTCCTGGGTCTACTAAACTTATCACTTGGAAGGCCACAGATTTTTATGCACACCTACAACAAGGTTGCAACTAGTAGGTTGTCTTGTGGTAGACAAGTAAAATTTCCCTTCACTTCCAGGGGTCTCCAATTAATTCAGCAGTAATGCCTCACTGCATTTACAAAAGAAAAAGAAAGGGGGAAAAAGTGTGTTAGCCCTTAGCTGAGGCAAATATCCCACTTGGATTCAATTTCTCATGCTGTTTCAAAATCTTGATCTGAAATTTGGGAAACTTGAGAAAACATCTTCTGATAAATCAAGGTTATAATCTGTTACATTCACTATACCACTAGCTAGAGCAGCAAAATTTCTTAGCTGCCTTTGATGAAGCTGAGAGCTGTACTCATGGTCCTGACTTCCAGTGCTGCGTCTTGAGATCAAACCAATCTTTTCTCACTGACAAGCAACAAAGACCTGCCAGATTTTGTATGAAACAGCTCCCAGGAAACTGAACTCCACATTCTTGGCACACAGGGGGATGAAATTGTAAACAATGGGCAGAGTTGTAACTAGAAATGTCAGTGTTAAAAATATGGGACTTAACATTATTTGGATAACACAGATTTGCCACCAGTGTTAAACTGTGAGCTCCCAGGGAAGTCAGGAGCCAATCTGCGTGGAGTGGAAACAGAGGCCCCTTCTCTATCATAGGTATTGTAATGGGGGAAGGTGAACTGACAGCTCAAAGGCACATGCAACTGCGCTGCACTGTGTGTTTGCACAACTGCGTGAGAGTGTATCCCTTGGTGATGTTATTCACAGGCCTTGGCCGACAGTAAATAAGACAGTGGAGCTTGATTCATGAAGGATGACAGGAAATCTATAATGTGTGGGCTATATAATCTGCTCGCCACTGCGTAGCAAAATGAAAGAACAACAGTCCAATTACTGAGTCCTTGCTGATCCCAAGCACATCCTCCAGCTCTTGTTCTGCTCAGAGACATGCAAGTCTGTTGGCACCAAGGGAAAGCGAGCTCTTGCACAACCTATATGGCAACAATGTTTTGGAAGCACTAGACTTTCAATGGATGAAAACACAGCCAAGACCGTGGCATGAACTTCAGAGCAAACCTCTGGAGTGTGACAGCCTGCTGAGCTCAATTCACCCAAGGACCACTCATGTGGACAACAATTACTGCGCTCCACTGCAGGTATCTTATGTCCCAAAGAGCTGGCAGAGCCAGGAAGCAGCAATCCACCACAGCAGTCTGGCCCAGCCACTTGGTTTGGTGGGAACTGCAAACACAGTTCCCCTGTGATAATACAAACCAATCAGGATGTAGCTCCAAGAAACTAAAACCAGGGCTATTATCATAGAATGGTTTGCATTGGAAGGGTCCTTAAAGATCATTCAGTTCCAAATCCCTGCCACTAGACCAGGCTGCTCAAGGCCCCATCCAACCTGGCCTTGAAAACCTGCAGGGATGGAGCATCCACAACTTCCCTGGGCAACATGTTCCAGTGTCTCACCACTCTCATGGTGAAGAAATTCTTCCTAACTGTCTAATCTAAGTCTTCCCTCCTCCAACTGGAAGTCATTCCCCCTTGTCCTATCACTACATACCCTTGCATAAAAGTCCCTCCCAAGCTTTCTTGTAGCCCCCTTCAGGTACCAGAAGGTCACTATAAGGTCTCCCCAGAACATTCTCTTCTCCAGGCTGAACAACCCCAGCTCTCTCAGCTTGTCCTCATAGCAGAGGTTCTCCAGTCCTCTGATCATCTTTGTAGCCCTCCTCTGAACCTGTTCCAACAGCTCCATATCCTTCTTATGCCAGGGAACAGTGTCCAGCAGGACACAGCCACTGTCCAAATAGCATCTTAAGGTGAAGGAGACAAAAAGTGTAGATGTAGATTATAGGCCTAGACAGAAGAGAGAGAGCTGAAGACAGGATTCACACCAGGTGGAAGACTGGTCCATGAGAGAACAGGGAGGAAGTCTGTACAGACCAGACTGCTCTCATACTATGAATGCTGAGGACACATGGAAAGACAGGAGGTTTCTTTTAGATTAAACAGGAATGGTGGTGGTTGTGGGAGGGAGGAGGGCTGCCAATCCTAGACAGATGTAGAAGGAAATAATTTTACTTCCTACTGTGGCACGTCAGAAAACCCACAGGGCTGCCCAAGGCTGGGAAAGCACAGGACAGCTCAGCTGAGGATCCTGGCAGCTTAGAGGAGACAGTTCTCTCATTTTTCTCTAACATAACGTATGCTTTTCTTTCCTCATGTCTCTGGCCCTTACCGCTTAACACCTTTCAGATCTATCTTCTGCCCCCCAGGCAAGGGGGAACCTTTCTCTGTCTGGCAACAGGTAAACAGCATGGCAGGGTGGGGAGGGGGAACAATTGCTACACGATCCCTAGCAAAAGCTTTCCTTGCTGAGCGCGCACTCCAGGGACTGCCATCCTTTCCCCGCTTCCTCCTATAACCATCTCTGCTGCCACCTCCCCTCCCTTGTTATCTGTCAGTAAACAGTAATTAAAGATGTGGCCTGCTTGATAAAGCTCCCGCCCGCCCTCACACGGTGCTGCCCTCTCGGACGTGTCTAATTAAAATCCTGATGAGAAGATGAAGAAATCCCAGCAGCTGGGAGTCTGCTGGCTCTCCCTGAGCTTGGCCTCTTCATTACTGACTACGAGGCAGAGAGATATAAAGGACCCCAGGAAACACTCCGACAGACCAATCGATACAGCCTTTTGTGGGACGTGATGGACTGCACAAGACTGGCTTTTGAACTGTGTGGATAATGAGGATGCTGGAGCGTGGCTCACTGCATGGGGCTGATGGGGCTAGAATCCCCAACTAGTCCTGCTTCCAGGAATGGCACCCAGCACCCCTGCAGCTTAGTAGCCACTCACACCATATAGCGAATTCACACAGTTATGATAGCCCGTCCCCCACCAACCCCAGCTCCAGAAATCATTGCTTGTAGTGCCAGAATACTGTTGGACTAGATAGTCTATCATTTCTATGCAAACACAGAGTGTGCTCGCATGGAAATACACTGCAAAATGCTGAGAGCCAGCACAAACCTTCCCTAATGAAACCAACACCACAAGATGCGCACACACCATTGTGTTTATGTGGACACTTATTCTTGGGAATGGTGTGTTTCACTGCTTTCCCAGGATTTTGTGCTAAAGTTAAATTTTTAGTATGCACAAAATGAAATAGCAAAGGTTTCCATGAAGTGCACAGCTATATCATCACCATGAATCACCATAACTAAATTTAGACACACTTCACTTCATGCAAATATATCCACTAAATGGTTTGACTCTTGCGTGGTTTTTTCTAATATGAAATCAGCTTTAAATGGAAACAAGCCCGCTTTTACTGACAAACTCATGTTTATCCAAAACACCAGAGATATCATTGCTCTTAGTTTCAAGATGAAAGCAACAGTAAAGAGATGGAAGTAGATTTATACTTCCTAAAGTTTGAAAGTGCATCTCAGGCACCTTCCTCCGTGCCCCTTTTAAGCAAGTTCACAGGAGATACTGTCACCCTGGGAATTAGGATCATGTGCAAGAATGAAGTGCATACATGGTTGCAAATACAACTGCATTGCATATGTGTATGAGAGAAATGCATTTTTCATGAGTGGAATCAAGAAAAGAGTGAGCATTTATCTCTATGAATTCACACCTACTTCACAAACCACTATCGCTCATGCAATCATCATCAGTCCAGTTGGTGTTCATTTCTGAGTCCCAGTTAGGTCCTTAGGACCTGGTTTATTCAGTAAAACCTCAGTTTTCTTTCCCACTCCTCCAGTTTTAATTCTTTCTCCAGATCAGCTGGACTAAAGAAGAAGGGGGGGGAAAAAAAGGCTTGAAAAAATGTTTCCCAAAAGTCCCAAAGCAAAAGAAATACCTGTATGTATTATTTCCTAAATTGCCATAATGTCACTGTCATCTTTGTCAGGCCAGGCTCAAAGATAAACTAAGTAACAAATAGTTCCTGGACTACTGAGTTAAAATTGCCAAAAAACCCAAACCATCTCAAAACAAACTGATGAAATCAGTGAAATATAATAGTAGTGAAGTATATTATTATATACTAGTGAAATATAATAAGTAACAGCAAGAAGTGATCAATCAAACACAGAAGCAACAGGCTCAATGGCTCAGGAACACCATTGAGAAGGGACTCTGGAGAGTACCATAGAAAAAAGATGAATGAAGGGCAACAGAGGGGAGTTCCTGATGGGAATGGTGGCAGAAGCACTGTTGCAGCCTCTCTTAGCCCCTGCAGCCTCACTCGACAAGAAACACTGTTCTGCAGAACAAGGCAACAGTGCTGAATGCATAGAGCTCTCTGTGCAATCCCTGCGTGTCCCAGTACCTGTACTTGATGGAATGACACATTGCTGCAGTAGCTAATAAATAGAAGTAATTTGATTAGCTTTCCCTAACTAGCGATAAGATCCTGACAAACCCTTTTTAATGCGTTTCTGGAGCAGGATGAAATTGTTTCATTTGGCGAGCAGGGCCCCACGGGAGTTGCCTCCAAGCTCCTTTAGTGAGAGGTAAAAATATGCCAATCATTAATGAGGGGAGAATTACGGGGACTTTAATGCAATCAGAAAAGAGGAGCCCTGAGGCAGCTAGGGAATAAAACCTGCCCTTAAAT
Source organism: Piaya cayana (assembly GCA_013389865.1). Classification (NCBI taxonomy): domain Eukaryota; kingdom Metazoa; phylum Chordata; class Aves; order Cuculiformes; family Coccyzidae; genus Piaya; species Piaya cayana. The sequence goes on from WAAB01017905.1 coordinate 42,391, forward strand.
CAGAGGCAGGCAGCTGGAGCATGGAAATAAAGGCACACACAAGCATGTACATGCACACATGCATACCTACCACACACAGAGACCATGTAGAGCTGCTGTAAATACACTAGGAGTTTTGCCTGGGCAACAAACACCTATCTCAGCAAATGGTATCCATCTTCCCCAAAAAAACATTTGTAAAATCACAACCTATACCCATTTGGCAGTCTCCTCCCCCAACCAGCAGGGGACCACTGCACTGCCCCTTCTAGCTCCACCCCTCCACAAACCAAGACACACACAGAAAATTGCAGTTTTCAACATTGCAAACCAAAGCCTTTTCTGGAGGAGGCATATTAGCTCCTTGGATGTCAAGTGGAAGCACCAAGTCAGCTTCACCAAGTGGAAAGGTGCCTCTGTCAGGGCCAGACTGGCTGCATGAACACAACATGTACAAAGCTTTCACTGTCCTCCTACCATGGCACTTATGCCAGTGGAGGCATCTACTGTGGATGTTGAAAGAGACCCTCCCCCACTCCCTCCTTACTCACTTCAGTGAATTCCCTTCTTGAGCTGAGAAACCCCTTGTACAGATCATGTAACTTTTGTTCCTAAGCAAAATAGAAGTCTTAAAGCTGCTGGCATTTCCCCTGGCACTGTGGCAAGCCCGAGCTGGGGCAGACACAAGTGGCCCAGCTGGCTCCAATGTTGCAGGTGGCTGTGTTCTTTCAGACACTCTTTCTCTGACAATACAGGTAGCTGCATCAGCATAGACCATCCCAGAAAATGCTAGCTCCCAGTTTGAGAGGTTGAAGCCAGGATAGGCATTTTGTTATGTTTCTTCCAGATTCCACACCTTGTTTACTTGAAAATAATGATCAAGAGTACAGGGATACCAAACACCAGCCACCTTTCATCTGCCAGATACATAAAGCATGATGCTACAAAGGCCTGGAATGCAGTATTTGAGCCCTTTTCCCTAATTTGGGTTACCACTAACACATAAGGGAGAAACTGAACAGCTGCCGAGAACTCTGAGAGAAAAGTCAGTACTTACTTCTGGCCTTAGTATACACTTGAAAGGATGCAAGGTAAGTATTTCTTTCTCCTAGAACTCCTGCATTACAGTGAAAAAATATCTGTGCTACCTCTGACCTGTGCTAGATGGAATGACTGTTCTTAGTGTGCACTCCAAGTCCTGTATTAAGAAAGCTAAGCTGCTGCTGCTTCTGCTACAGAGATGTGTCAGACATCACTGCCACAAAAAGGCTGTACTTCTGCACCATATTCTCATATGCACTAGACAAATCTGGGACTAAAACACTAGTGTAAGTGACTACTAGCCATGTAACCCAACAGACAAAGCAGTTACACAGTCACCAAGACCAGTAAAAGGACAAGGAAAGAGGGACTTGTCCTGAGACATGGAGCTTGAAGCTTAGCAGGTAAGTTAGGGTATGTAGCTGGCATGTTCTCAAACATGTATCAAGCAGTGCTTAATGTGCCACTGCTAAGTGATCACAGGATACTTAGCCCCAGAAAGGGGGCTTCATGTCCCTCAGAAGCAACTCCTGCTGGCTGCTTGAACTGTGTGATGATAGGCTCCCAAAGGGGTACAGCAAAGCTCTCTGGCTTCAGAATGAAAAGCATCTCTGAGGGCAACAAAAACCTCCAGGGTTCTCCTAAAATCTCTCAAACTCTGTGTCCCTAAGACCAGAAGGATCAAAGTAGTCTTGTTGTTGGGTACATCACTCAGCCAGACTGTATGCCCTTGAAAGTTGGAGAAATCATTTTCCAAAACCACAAACAAGTGAGAAGACCCTACCACAAAAACCATCAAGACTAAGAACTAGTTAGCAGGAAATTCAGCATGGCTACAGCACAATGCTTTCTATCATTTAGAAATCATATTTCTGGCCTTTCTGGGTTAGGGACAGTTTTGATTCAAAGCTCCAGTCAAATTCAGTGATTTCTTCTAGTCAAGAGCTTTAGGTTATTCACAAAAGTTATTAGACTCCCTCCCTGGATCCTAGCAGTGATACAGGTTCTACTGTGGTCACAGTCCAACCTAGTTTGTGGTGGCACTCAAATATAGCATCCTTGTGCAACTTCCTCCTCTGAGAAGCAGGCAGAGGTCTAAGATGGTGTCACACTCCATGGCTCCACACGCAGGCCTGTCTTGCTGCAAACAACTCCTTCTCATTCCAGTTTGTTATGATTAAAAATGCACATCACCCAGCAAGGCCTTGGAGTGGAACCCAGCTGGAAATTGGATCATTAATATTCCTTCTCATGCCCGTTGCCACAATTTCTTATCTCTCCACAAGCAGTTGATAATAATGCAACAATTTAGGGTCTCAAACTAAAAGTGAACAGAAGTCAAGACTAAACTGTCCATAGCTACCCCAATTCATCCACCCTTGCCCATATCCTAGCATCCCATCAACCTTATGCCTGTGTGCTATATATCAGATATCTTTCAGCCTTTTGAACTGCCTATCCACAATTTATCTTGGTCTTTAAGATCCATAGGCTCTTAAACCATCAAGAGGGGATTCCAGATTATCATCATTCCCTAGCAGTTGGAAACAAAGAGAAAGAAAAAAAAATTGAAGAGTTTAGACACTGTGTGGCTCCAATTCATGGTCATTACACTTTCCACACACTTAACGTACTCTCCCCAATGGCTGGAGGGATAAATGCAAATCAGGGTTAGGACGAAGCCCATGACAGAGAATCCCACAAATGTTCAAATGGGGATATTTCTAGCAGACAGTGTTACCTACATGAGCTCACCTCAGCTCTATGTGCTGTCACTGATGCAATTCAGTGAGAGATGTGAAGTTCCCCCATCACCACTACAATGATCCTTCAACAAAAAGGATCCAAAAGCATAGAAATGGTGTAGGACATGCAGCAAGTGAATGACAGCTGTGGGGGATTTCAATAAGTGCACTCACTGGCCTTTTTGAATCTTCCTCCCTTTATGTTTTTTACATTACACGGCAAGAGGCACAATGCAACCAGGACTACAGTGCTGTCCATGGAAAAATTAAAATCTTCAGACATTTTTCTCTTGGGATTTCTACCATCACTACTGTGGATTGCTTATACACATTGGTACCAGGCAGAGGAAGTTTGTTCTTTCTTGTCAGCTCACTAAGTTGATGTTCCTTTGGCTGCAGGCATCAAAGCTTCCAAGAGGTTGAATGTATGATCAAGAGGTGGAGAAGACAGAGGTAGAGAAACCTGCTAGACAGCAACTAGCATAAGGCAGCTGGGAAAACAGCAGCGGTCACAAGAATCAGGACAACGTCAACTATAAATACTGTTACAAACACACATTAATTCTCCATTGCTTCATGCAGCTACCCCAAAAACACCTGCTCCCTGTAAGCATTTTGCATCTTAAGTGGCTAAACTCTTTGGGAATCAAAGGATCTGTTATGTTTTATTGAAATGCCCATCAGGATGAGGACTTGCTCCTTGAGCCTCTCCATAACACAAACAGTTTCAGAATGAAAAGTTCACTAATACAGCGGCATAATTTAAATGTTAAACTGCTCCTGCTACACAAAAATTTGTATGTTTGACACTTGCACTCTGATGTTACTGTTTCTTCAGTTTTGTTTTATGTAAAAAATAATAATTTTCAGTGAAAAAAATTTGACAGTAAAATGCATAGCTACATCACCACACATCTTAGTGCAGAAACAGTAATGGCGATAGTCAAAGAGCAGTAACAGCTAAAAGAAATTTGGAAAAGGAGCTGTCCTATCAGTCAGCTAGAGTAGCAAAGAGCCTGCCACAAAGCCGAGATAAGTACAAAGAAAAAAAAGAACAACTTGGAAATCTGGACAGGTATTACTCATCTTACCTACTTAAATTATGTACCCATTTAAAACCCCAAAACCTAATAAATTTAGTGTGCCACACAATGGATTTCCCTTCAAGCAAGGGGAAGTAACCACCACCAAGCCCCAGCCTCCTCAGTCCTGGGGCCAAGTTACATGTGTTTCCAGATGGCCCTGTCTGACCATGACAAGGCCAGAGCAGAGGGGTACTCTTAGCAGACATGCTCAGGGAGTGCTGTCTGTCATGCCACAAATTAACATGATCTGCAAATTATTTAGGGGGGGACAGTCAGAAAAATCTTGAATAGTTTCTCCTTTCCTGCCAATTGTTCCTTCCCACCCACCCTCTACCTCAGTTCTGGCCAGATTCCCCCTTCCCTCTGTCCTCAGCTAGCACCGCCAGGCTCAGTCCTCCTCACCCTAGCCCCCCCTCCCCAAGGACAAGCAAAGTTATTACAATAATGAATTAGCCAGGCTGCTTACTGCTGCCAGTGGCGAAGGCAATTATCCCACTCCACGTCCCTAGCCACCGCTCAGCTCCCTCATAAAGAGAGGCTTTTGGGGCCGCTTTGTGCTTTGATTGGAAATGAAGAGATTGCTAATTAGGGAACCCCTGCTGGGATCGGGCTGGCAGGAACAATGGTGAAACGGACGGAGCACACGTCCATTTAGAGGGGGGGGTAAAGGAGAGAAATGTGAGCTCCTCTGTAATGTAGTGCATCCTCTCCTTGCACCATAAACAACAGGGCAGACAATTTTATAGAGCTTTTCACCTTTTAAAGCATGCTAATTTGTTTATAGGATGTGATAATTTGCTGTGTGTTTGCATAGGTCAATGCCTGTAGTTTCTGTGTACAGTATGGGTTGACACATGTGCATACATGCACAGTCCTTTCTAGAGGCATTTTCTTAAAGAGTGTCTCTACACAGCTGACCATATATTTCTTGTCATTCACTGGGCAGCTCACATCAATCCTGCATTAACTGGGAAAGATACTTAGAAAAGCCTGTTGATGAGTATTAACACAGAATTTTAATGCCTGAATTCACAAATCACCAAAGTTGAAAATTACTTACCAAATTAGTCATTTCACCTGAGGCTTGCCCAGCAACCACTTCCACTGCTTTGCCCAAGTGCTTTAAATGACAAGTGGACCTCCAGGAGGAGAAAATTTCACTGTTAACACATTTTCTTAAATGCATCCTGAAATGTCTTCTTAATTCAGTTGCTCTTAACTGTCAAGGGGGGGAAGGAGAGGGTTGTCACAAGACCTAAATTCACCTTTCTCACATAATTATATTTGCACCAAAAAAATTAGGAAAGCTCTCTCACAGTGCACATGCACATCTGGACAACTTCCTAAAGCCACACCAACAGCCTTTCTATACATCGCACGCCTTTGTTTTGGGCTCTAGTCACTTTTAGCTCTTGTCAAAAAAAAAAAACAACTTCCCTCAAAAGATCAACATGCAAATCAAACAATTTATAAAATACAGCCTATTAACAAAATCAAATGCCTCACCTTTGTCTGCAAAGCTGCTAGAAAACAGTTGGAAGCACACATGTGCCATGTTAAAACTGAGAGTACAATTTTCAACCACATACTAGACTTGCCATGCAGAAAGTTTGCATATTGTTTATTAGCACAATGTACTACACACTGGGTGACTTATGGAAGCTAAAGCAAATTTCAAATTTTAAGCTTGAGTTTACATTTCAGAATTCCCTTGCAGATACTGAAGCATTAGAATATAGAAGTATGCTTTTCCCTGAAAATGTTTTGAGTAAAGCACAAGTCTTAACAGAGAATGAGTGCTAAAAGGTGGAAACACAGTTGAACTGAAAATGACTTTCAAATTCACAGACTATTTCTCCCTGCTGTTTGCTCACCTCTAGTGTTTATTTCCTTCAAATAGTTGCAGGTAGTTTTCATGTTCCCTTCTTAGTCATCACTTAGCCAGGCTCCACATATTTAGTTCTCTTGATCTTCTCTCATAAAAACAATCCCTCCAGCTCTGTCATCATTTTTGTTGTTCTTTTCTTACTACCTTCCAAGTTTCCTCTGCATTTTTTGCTGCTAGTGCCCAGAGCTGGAAGTCTCAGCAGAACAGTTCCAAGCAAGAACACTACCTCATTGCTTCTTGGTGTCCTGCCTGCATACAACACAATCAAGTCTCATACAAAAAACCCAACATTTTTAATGTGCCCACTTTTCCCTCTTGGTCCATCGTGCTGCAATGCCAACTCAGATCAGACCTGCTATCACTCCCTCTTCCCGTACTCTGATTTATATTTCTCCTCATGTAGGTACAGTCTGAAAGTAAAACCCTCTGCTAGAACCACACCTAAGTTTGGTTTAGGTAGCAGACAACCCTGTGGTGATGTATTTCACATACAAAACATGACCACTTAAAAGCAAGGAAACTTCTACCTGACAACACTGAGGGCCAAATTGTAATGTGGGGTACAGTGGCTGGGCATGTTTGGTTTCACTGCAGGTGTACTGATTTACACCAGCTGAAAAGCTTTTTCCATAAATCTTAGAGTGCCTATATCGCAAAGAACCACAATATTCAGAGAAAGTACAAAAGCTACATTTCACTCCATCAGCTGCAATTCTGATGCATAAGCCCCATTACTTTGGTATTATAATCCAAGTATTTTCGTTTTGGGGATACAGCTATAGTGACTGGACAAGCATTTCAATGTATCTACAAACTGGTTCTAGAATTCTTTGGTAAAGCACTTAGAGTTGCTATTGTTTTAATCGAATTCTGATTTAATAGCAAGGGAATAAAACTCATAGTAAAATTATGGATGTACAAGCCACCTACATTTGAGACTGATGAATGGGCTTCAGCACTATATCCATTCATAGGGTCCAATATTGACTAGCCTTAATATCTTAGCAAAGCAAGATGAAAGGAGGTGGCCTTCTCATTGCATTATGGCAGACAGGTCAGGGGAGATGTCAGAAGAAATAATCAAACGTTCTAAAACACAAGAAAGAAGAGAGTCCATTCCCTCTCAGACTGACCCCTAACATGCCCCTAGACACACCCTAACAGGCTAATAGTTCTGGCCTTGTGTGGAACTTGCTTTCTTTCAGAGCACAACTTCCTTGAAATAACTTCGTTCTTAACACCAAGTCCTGTGCAGAGAGGGGAAAGACTGACTCAAGTCAGGATTTCTGCTCCAAATTCTTCCCGTAGCTACACTACTACCTTCAGCTACACATAGCATAGGCAAGGCCAAAGGCTTTTAGAGCATATTAAGTTTTTTTCTCTGGGAGACTTTAGTATAAGATTTTTGTTTGAAAATTACCAGTGAAGGAATCACATCTCTTCCTTCCCTCTGCACATAGATTTGCCTTTAATGTGATACAAATAACATGTATGTACATTCAAAATCCATAAAACTACCTTGTACTTGCTTATTTGTTTCTGTGAGGAGTTTGGCTTCTACAAATTGGATTGAAGAAAAAAAATGAAGTCTCTCCACATAGGCTGCAGAATTAATCCCCCTCTGTTTTTGAAAGAGGAGGTCCCACCATGCTGTTTGTCCTGCTCCCTCCCTTATGTTAACATATATGTTTGTACAGCTTGGACTGGGGACCTGATCTGGGTTAGAATGCCAAAAGGTTAGTTTAATTCAAACTGACCACAAGCAGGATTACTATAAAGCCAGGTGCACACAAATACCTGTACATCACGTACAACCATCACATTACAGCAGTTGTGAAACAATTAGCAATGTCAAATGGTTTCTTAAAAGCATTCACATCTGGGGTATTTTTCTCTGGAAACTTCTCCTTTCATGTAGGCAAATGATGACACGTTGGAGAGAAAAATCAGATTGTAAAACAAATTACTGAACTGAAAACCATTGTGCTGTCAAACTAATACCTGCTTGAAACAATGTCTATCCAGCAAGAGATCTGAGTAGCATAAGAAATTTAATTCCAAGAATAGGCTACAGAGTGACCTGATCTAATTGTAAGCGAGGGATGATTTCATAGAGAAAAGTTCTTTAATCCAACTTTGAAAGGATATAAGACAGTACTAGTATCCAAAACTAGACAAATTTTGCTTAGCAATAAAGACATTTTTAAACAGCTGGAGTTGGCTGTGAGACAACTTGCTGTGAGGCATGCCAAATAATCTATCACAATGTCTTTAAATCAAGGTTGTATGTCTCTGTAGAAGACACTGATGTTGAGAAGCTGCCCAGATAACTACAGGAGTTAATGGGTGGGTTTTACTAGCCTTTGATATGTAGTTAAGCCTAAAACATCGGAGTGGTGTAGGTCTGCCTAAAAAACTTTTGATTTCTTGTGGTCCTTTAAGAGTTGCAGAAAGCAAGACAGATGTATGCCATCTGCTTTAGTCTGCTGAAACCATTCACTAAAAAGTGTGTGCACTGTATCTGCTATCCAATATTTGTTTGTTCCCAATAAACTTCAATTAAGAGCAGTCATGTGTGTTTTTAAGACAATTTCTTATACATTATAGTAACCTTGCTATGAAAAAATACCTACTTTTGCCAGAGGATATAACCTTCATCTACCAGAATGTATGAAGTATAGATAAAGAATGTATAAAGGCTAATAGCAATGGCTGTGCAGTGCAAGGATCAAACCAGAGGAAAAGCAGTCAGTTAAATCTGTCCATGTCTCAAATTCAGTAATCTTTTGGGTGTGTGAAGGTGAGGAAAATAAGATATTTTTAAAGATCTCCTTTATTATTTTTATTCACGTTTCATAGAGCAAGTTGCCAAAGAGAACAAATACCATGCATCCAGTACATCATGGTTATATGATGAGTAAAGAGAGCTCTTTGTCAGTCAGCCTCAGCATGTTGTGTCACTATTTAAGTTTGCCTTCACTACTCCAGTACACATTTTCAATGTGGGTGGACTGGAAGCAGGAAGTCAAGCTGTGACCTCTACTGTAATGCCTGCTCATTAAATGGGAGAAGGAAATCCTTGTTCTTCCAGTTTCTCAGACACTTTGGCTAACTAAACACGGTTCTAGCTTTAGCAGATAAAACAAATCCATCATTTAATTTCAAGTCAATATAGCCATGTTCCATCAGAAGATACTCTGTCATAGTATTAGGGAAAGTTTTTTCTATTCTTCTCCATTACATGTCACGTTACGTCTTTATTGCCTATTGAAGGCTTCTTAAAAGGTAGAAACTGCTGTTCTCCAACCCCCTCTCTGATTTGCGTTATAGCAGGCTGATGTTAAAACCTGATCACCTGTCCATGCTACAGCATCTAAAACTCCAGCCCCAGCTTCTAAAACAACATCAGGAAGACACATGTTCCTACTACAGCTTACTGCCCCTGGGCTGTCACGAAGGAAAATCTATATAGTCCTGTCTCTAAAGGGATCATAGAATCATAGAATCACCAGGCTGGAAGAGACCCACCAGATCATAGAGTCCAACCGTTCCTATCAAACATTAAACCATGTCCCTCAGGACCTTGTCAACCCGTGCCTTAAACACCTCCAGGGAAGGTGAATCAACCACCTCCCTGGGGAGCATATTCCAATGCCTAATGATCCTTTCCATAAAAAACTTCCTCCTAATGTCCAGCTTAAATCTCCCCTGGCGGANCCTTCTTGTGGTGAGGGGCCCAGAACTGAAAACAGGATTCAAGGAGCACTCTCACCAGTGCCTAGTACAGAGGGAGAATAACCTATGTGGACCTGCTGATCACGCCGTTTCTGATACAAGCCAGGATGCCATTGGCCTTCTTGGCCACCTGGGCACACTGCTGGCCCATGTTTAGTCAGCTGTCGACCAATACCCCCAGGTCCCTCTCCTCTTGGCAGCTTTCTATACAGACTTCTCCTAGTCTGTAGCTCTGCATAGGGTTGTTGTGCCCCAAGTGCAGGACCCAGCATTTGACAGTGTTAAACCTCATGCCATTGGACTCAGCCTAGCAGTCCAGCCTGTTTAGATCCCTTTACACCCTTTGAGATCCTGTCTTTCCGCAAGGGTGACCTAGGACTAATTATGTTCACCCCATCACTTATGTGACAAGGCAAAATACTTAAACAAAATTGTACATCCACTGAATATTTTCCCTAGTTTTATTCACTCTGAAATTAAACTCTTAAATAGTCTAGCTTAATTCAGTGAGGTATCTCTTTTTTCAAATCACTTTCTGAAACAACTTATTGCAGGGGCAAAAATCCTTGACATTGGTAAGTTTTAGCAAGTCCCAGTCATGCTTACTCAACTGAAAACATACACTCGTACAGCCTGGGGAAAAAGGACATGGCACCCAGAGTAATTAGTGTTCTCTGTTTCAAGTACCCAACAGAAGCAGCAGTCCCCAAATCCTGGCAGATATAGACTTCCATTGCAGAGCTCCAGCAATGCACCCGTAAGGGCTGCAGCAAGGCTGGCCAAGATCACAGATGCAGAACTTGCCATGAGGTAGCATCTTGAAAAAGGCCTTCTCTAGGCTTGATAGAGAACATCCCACTACCTACAAAGAACTGCTACCTGTAAGTGGCCTTGAACACTGGCCTAGAAGACAGTTTAAGACAAAAAGGAATTTCTAAAAGGAAAATGTAAAACCTTCTCAATAAAACCACAATAAACATTATACAGCAGTTCAAGAGACTGATGCAAGGCTAGTGGGGAGGGGAATCCCTACAGCTTACTTGAGGCAAGAAGTATTTAGAGACAGGACTTTTACCCAAAAAGTATTGAAAAGCAGAAACTGTGAGGAAGGAACTGAGCAACATGAGAGAGAATGAGGGAGAAAAAAGAAAAGAGATTAAGAAATAATTTAAACTGAATTACCAGGAACATTTTTCTCATGGTAGAAGGAATTGAGCTCTTAACAGTCACTCTAGAAGGGAACGGGGAGGGAAGAAAGCTGTGCAAGCAAACTAAATCCAACAGAACAAAAAGAATTGAATAAACCAAGAAGCTTTTCCCACATCTGGCAGCTGTGATTCCACAATCTGGAATAGCTGGTAAACTTAAGAGGGGCATAGCTATCAAAATATTTGCAGAAAATGGAAGGCCAACACCCCCCACTCTGCCACCCCCAAATCAGTAGTATGTTACCAATAGAAACAGTTTTTCATACTCAAAAGATTACAAGCTTCTCCCTAAAGGGACATTTAAGCATCAGAGTATTTTTTTGCCCCTAATAATAAGAGAAGGAAGTGAAGGAGGTCAGAGTCCTGTAGACTTCTCTGCACTCCCTGTGGTCTAGTTTAGGAGATTTTAAAGGATTCAGATTAACTGGAGTGGCTTTGTCGATTACACAGAGAGGAAAATGACCCCATGTGGTAAGTGCTTCCAGGACAGCTGCTTTGTTGGTGAAATACTGCTGCATTCCAGAAAAACTCCTACAGTCAAATTAGCAACTCGAATCCACTCTCCACAGAAGCATGCCTTTACCAAAGTTGCAGCAGTTCCCAGATGAATGGAAATCCAGTAGCATAAATTCTTGCTTGATTCCACTTTTTAAAATAGAAAAAGGTACAAAAAGATGTTTGTACAATATCAACTCAGTCTTCACACTCAGAAAATTGCCCCGCATTATTGATGGGCTCAAAACAAAAAAGCAAAATTTGGAATATTTCTGACTGGTATGGAGAGCTAAAACTAGCATGGTTTTCCAACAGTCCAGGCCTGTCATGAGTCTTTTCAGGTCTGAATGCTTATCAGGACTTCAGTGTAAGATTTTGTGTTTGATTCCCACATGGGTCAGTACCAACCAATGCAAAGTACTTAAGAAACGTGTGAAAGATTACAATCTACATTTGAAACTAGTTAGGAGGCACTGTGCCCCTTACCTCGTCTCTTCTAGCTCCCAAAAGGCAATGCAGAGCTGCCCTCTCACTACAGAGGTGAATTCTGGGCCATAAAGGCAAATTAACTTGGAAGACCCAAAGCACTCATATGTTAAGCAAAACTATGAGAGGCAGCTTCTAAGTTTACACCTGTGGGTTTACAGATGGCTGCAGTGGGGAAGACCCATGAAATCCCAGGGGAAAAAGACCAAAACATGTAACTACAACTTCCAACAGATAACAGGGCACTTTTTCAGTACTTTGAGTTCACAGGGTAGGTGTTGTACAAGAAGCAGGCTGCTCCACATAACTACTGAGTGCACAAATGTTCGTGGTCCTTCCTTTTTCTCACATTGGACTCTCATCTTAAAAGCAAAATATGTTATTTTTTTCCAAATACCTCCTTTGTCAGATAAAACCTGTGAAGGTGTTCCTCGATGCTCTGCTGCAGAAGGAAGGTACTACAGGCACATCACTCCTCCTGACTCACAGATGGGAACGGTGAAGCTGGTTTCCATTGCCAAAATTACAAGGAACAAGTGTGAGCATGCCAAAGGCCTTGCTGGTTGCTATAATGTTGTATCCATTTACTTCAAGAAATTTTAACCATCTGGTAATACAAGAATGCAATGCTTCTCTGACTCAACACACCACCAAACCAAAACTCATCAGCTGACTAAACCTACTGCAGACCTATGCATTGTAGAGCTTCATAATGTGCTCTTAACCATAAATATCTGAAAGCATTGTCTAACCCAGTGCCTCTTTTGCTGTGGGCCTACTTCTGCCCTGCAAATTCCACTGCAGGAGTCACCCAGTCAGTAGGAAAGAACACAGCACCAACCAGAAAGGATAAAATCAGGAAGCATCATTTCTGCTTAGCTCAGCCTTGCTCCCTGGTTGCATTCTTGTCTTCAATACTACTTTCACAGTGGCATAGCTTATCTGTCCTAGGGACTTTCACAGCTTTAGAGCCGCTGCTTATAACAGTAGAACAACATTCGGAGTAAAGAAGATCAGGCACCCCAAAATACAGATGCTGCATACAGGTAACATAAGTCAGCTATCTGCAAAGAGTGACAACACTGGCTCCAGCAGCAAGAGAAGCTGTGAGGACAGCTATACCAGGTCAAGTTAAGAAGTCAGCCTAGTCCCATATTCTATAGTACTGACCTCTAGCACCTGCTCAGGGAAAGACTATAAGAAAGGAGAATGTTTTCTCCAGCGTTCACCTTGCTGCACCATTGCAGACCTCACAATCAGCATCTTGGCAGCCTGTGGCTTAGGCTGTTCCCCCTAGGTCATAACATATACTTGCCACAGATGAGTTCACGTGCTCCATAAATTCCTTTTTGAATCCATCCATAATTTTGCCACTGAATGATGCAGAGGCAAATAAATCCCATAGTTTAATCTTGTGTTATGTGAAATAATATGTCCTTTGGTTTATTTAAAGCACTTTTTAAAAGATAAAAAGTATGACTACAGCTTTGAAAAAAGAGTGGAAATATAGATGCCAATATAAAGATACAGAGAACGTATGGCAGAGCTCTCTTCTTAGCTGAGAAGGCAGGGGTGATAACTTGAAAAAGCAAAGAATTAGGCAGGTTTTACACAGGCCTATGCCTGGTTTTTTTTTGTTATATTTTACTGAAGTACACAGTAAGTAAAGCCACCTGTTCCCCAAACAAGCCACACTTGCAGCAATACAGTACCACAAATGCCTGTCTCTGTTACCCTCCTCTTTCTTCTAGCCACAGACTTTGTGACTGACTCTACCTCATGATAGTCTCTTGTCTTGAGTCGGATTGGAATCTTTTTCAGACAGAAGATGTCTCATTGCTAAATGCAGTAGCCCCAGCAGCAGGGAATGTGTCATGATACAAATAACGTGGGGAAACCCAAAACAACAGCCAAAGCTGCAAGAGCAACCTGTAGCCATAGCCTGAGAGTCAGTTGAAAAGAGGCTGTCAGAGCATGATATTTATTAAGTAGTAGATAATAATTCTACATTAGATAATGCAGAATGTTGCATTCTATATTAAACCCAGTATTGTGAGCAATAAATATTCAGTCAAGTCCCAAAATAAACAATCATATTCTAGATTATGCATTGGGCAATTATCCTTTTTTCCCTTTTTTTACAAAAAGAAAAATTAAGATAGTTGTCATTGTTCTTTAGTTGTTCCCTGAAATCTCATGGTCTAGAAACTTTGGAAAACTTTGGAAAGCAAAATCATAATTTTTGTCATCATTTGCTTTCATGTGGTGGAAACAAAGTCAAATATCAAGTACAGCAATAAAGTTGTTGGCAACATCAAAGGAGATGAAGAACAGAAATTGCATATAGGGTAATTAAATGGTTCTGTAATTTATTTGTGTATGTCTATATATACAATGGCCTGATTTAATAAAGAAGCATTTCACAATAGCTTTTAAGCTCTCCAGGCTTTGTGCACGATTCTGCAATACTCTCCAAATGGTCCCAAGCTTTCTTAGCCTTCTGACCTTGCTACAGGAAGCTGCAGGGACCTGCCTGGTATTCCTGAAAACACATCACATCCAGAAAGAGAAAGGGCGCAAAGCCTGTTGCACTCTATATATTGTGCTTCTTAGACACATTTCATCCATCTATGGGAGTGGTGTAGCAGAGCAAACAAAAAGCACTGCTCCTCCAGCAACTCCTATCATAGGTGGGTGTTTCTGCCAGCCTCAGGCCAGAAAGAAACGCTCGTCTTCTCAGGGTAGGTTTGGAGTTTCAGTGCAAAGCAGGTAGGATGTTTCATCATCCATCTCCCATCAGCACAGATAGGTGGCTAGAAGTTAGCATTGGGCTCTGAGGAGCAAAACACTCAACCACCCTGTTTCAAGTTACAAGCAACTGGGGGATGACTGCCAATTGGCCAAAAAGGAGAAGGGAGGAAAAAGAATGCAAGGGACAGTTGCCTTGTGACATGATAGACTTAACAGGGTGCTTCATACCAAGACACTGCCAGCAAAGACAGTTACCGTGTAATAACTCACAAACTATCATTTGTAGTCAATGTCCATTAAGCACTATAAAATAACAACACTTGCTGAGCTACCTCTCCGTACATGTACCTGTTCCTGGGAGCAGACAGACAAGTGGTAAACTCAACATGTCTAGCATGGGTTTTTTTCTGGAATAGGTTAGCAACAGAGCAGCTCTTCCTTTGCACTATCCTACATAAACAGAGGATGTTGCTGGTACAAAGTGCTCCAAAGTGGCAGGAACAGCGTTATCACTTCAGTGCTGTTTCCTGAAGGATCAATAAGCCAAGACAATCAATTCTTCTGGCTAGTCCTTATTCCCCAGGAGAAGCTGTGGCTCTCATCCTCTGTCATTTAACCCTTCACAAATATAGCAGCAGCCCCATTAATTCTGTTCTCCTTGAACACACATTTCATGAGACCATGTGCCTGAAGAGACTACAGAGCGGGAAGTAACCGGGTGACAATGGTACTGCAGAGAGGTACGGCCCATAGCTTAAGTGCAGCAATAACATGTCTATATACTGCTCTTTAAGCACATGGAGACATCTTGTCTTGTATCCAACTACTTTGTGCAGGATAGAGGGTCCCCAAGAAACCATAGTTCTCTACCCCCCACTACTTCTCTGTGCAGCAAGTATAAGGTGCATTGGCAGTAGATGACATGGACAGTCGTTACAGAGAGTTACAAAAGGAGAGACTATATAAAGGCACACAAACCCAAAGTTTCATCCCATATAGCAAAAAGAGTAAGAGGGATGAGGTGAAAGCTCAAGAATAATGGAAGAATCATGTGATTGTTTGCAATGTAAAAACTGTAACAGGTGCTACCAGAAGCACACAGTACTGTACTCAAAACCCGCAGTAACACAAAGTGTTTTGCTGTGATCATGCCATGGAGAACAGACAAACAGGAACCCCATTTAAGATGTGCAAAACGCATTACATCAGCAAAGGGACTCACCTTAAACTGAACAAGGAGTCTGTGTCAGAGCTAGAATTAAAGAACAGTGAAACAAACAACATGGTATAAAGATAAACCATGAATAAATTTAAACTGAAGTTTCCACCTAAGAAGCAGTGGGTTTGGGATAGGCTCCTAGAATGACTCTCAGGCAAAGCACTAGGGAGGATGCAGATGCAAGGAATCCCTTCCTAGCCT
This sequence comes from Piaya cayana, assembly GCA_013389865.1. Lineage (NCBI taxonomy): Eukaryota > Metazoa > Chordata > Aves > Cuculiformes > Coccyzidae > Piaya > Piaya cayana. Next base: position 58,224 of record WAAB01017905.1, read on the forward strand.
GTTTTACTCAAAATCCTTTCTGTCCTCCCCCGTGCAGAGACAGAATTAGCCAATGGTTACAACTTGAGAGCTGCCATAGTCTCTACTACAGACTTTGGGACCAAAAAGTATGACTGAGAAAATCATATTCACGTTAGCTCTTCACCAATATACATAAGTTCACATTACCAACAGAGAAAGGCTGAAATCCCCTTTACAAAGCCAAGGGGACAAGATGCAAAAGTAAAAAACTTATTATTTAAAGAGAAGCAGTAGAAACATCTGCCAATGAGAGTAACTGCAATTTTTAAACGCCCAGGAGACCTGGGGGGAAAAAAGGCCTGAGGATGGAGAACAAAGCAAACAAAGAAAGCTGACTGGCAGGCCTGATGGCAGACGTACTCTCCCTTCTCACCTGGAAAGTCACCCTCTAGGTCCTGTGAGCTTTAGAGGGATGTTGATGAAATGCCTATGTTTTAGTATCTGGCTACCGGTCATTTGCTCAGGCCTACTACAAAGAAGAGATCACAGGAGGCTGGGTAAACAAGAACTTCTGGAGTACACTTCCTGCTGATCCAGCAAACACAATTACAAAGAGAAAGAGAATCCATTCTGAGAGCAGCATGAAACTCTTGTGAGGATCATTCACATCTCACATGTTTGAGCGAAGGGAAAGGGCAGAGACTTCTTAATGAATAAAAATAGCCACTTATCCTTCCCTCTTATACATGCTGGGCATATGGTTTCCAGTACTCAAATAGGAAGATTCAGTTGCAAGTTTTTACCCATTAGAAAAGGTAATTTCCCCTAAAGACACAGCCCTTTTTCTAGGGACTGTCAGGAGTCTGGAGGCCTTAAAACTGTAATTATTTTCAAGTCAACTAACCAGTGCTTTAAAAGTTTTAAAAGTTGCGGTATTTCCTTCCCTGAACTACCTACTACTATAAAATAATTTTAAGTACTTGTGGCATGTATAGAGGACAAGAACACGGTGACTATCTATGTAGCTTGTGGAAAAGTTGAAAATCTATTTTTATTCCTCAGTTTTTTTATAAACTGTATATATGCCAGGCAACACCACACTGAAATACAGCCACCTTCAGGGTAAACAGCAGCAGGTCAACCATAGGATTCAGCACAGCACAAGAAAGGACCAAAGGAGGAGGAAGACTATTTTGGCTGAAAGGTCAGCAGGGAAAATCTAAGTATCAACTGCTAGGCCATGGCCACAGCAGAATAGTACAGGAAAGGAAAAGGTTGAGGCAAACAAAGAAGATCAGGATGGGAAGGAGAGGAAAGCAGGAAAAAATGTCAGAATGCTCAGCTCAGCCAGTGAAAGCTCCTGTCTTAGACTGATCTGTGGGTGCCAAATATTAGAGGGAAAGAACACAGTTATTATGTATTTCAAATGCATTTAATAAAGTACGCTGTAGCTGATGGTGCTCTCCTCAGCAGGTCCAGGCACAGAACATAAAGAGAAAGGGGCCTTAGGCATTCACATCAAGTTGCATTTAAATAATTTTTAAACTAGGGCAAGATGCCAATTCATACCTCAAGGTGCTGCACCCCGGTAGACACATCAGCAAAAACATCGAGTTCAGTGTATTCAGGATGACCATCAATACACATGGTTTCAGAACCAAACAGTAACTTACTTTTTCAGCCATGGCTTCCCACTTTTGAGTAATAAGCCTGGAACTTTATCTCAAAAAGAGTCACCGGGACCAAATACAGTCCTAGTGCATAGGACAATGCTGTTGAATGCCATAGCAGGAGTAAGTAAGGCTTTCATCTACTTGTCTTACCAAAATAAGTAAAACTTTTGTATGCAATGTATTTTCAAAAAAAAAGCATTTAAAAAAAAAATCTTGTTTCAAGCTATGCTTTTGTGTAACTGATTTGCAGTGGCTGAGCCAGACACTTGGGATTTGTATAATATTGTTCTCTGTAGATCATGGAGCACTTTTGATGGCAGCCACATATTGTTTTACAGGCAGGGAAACTGAGGAATATGGATATGACTTGGCTACATACCAGAAGACAGCAGGTTTGTATCTCTGTTCCTTTGCAGGACCTCTTTACAGGAGAGAGGCAGGATCACAGCACAGTCTTGATTTTGTGCAGTTCACCTGCTGCAAACAGATTTTCTAGGTCCAAGTTTGGTAAAAAAAAGCCTGCTGCTGCTAGCCCACAATACACCAGGCCTTAGCAACACAGAGGTCCTCTACTTGCTGCAGGCAGGCCAGCCTGCTCTTTTTCAGCAGCAGTAGGGTCTACTCGAGCATGTATGATGAAGTCATCACAAAAGCAATCAGGCATTAATTTGGTCAATCACTCCTATGACAGCAAACCCAGTTCTCCAACTGCACTGTTTGACACAAGACTCCAGCTAAACTGCAGGACAGAAAAAATGGCTCAATAGATGCCAGTCTACAGAACAGAAGTAGAACAATTTAGCTGTTGACCCATCCACACTTCTTACTCTTTTTTCTTTTTTTTTTAAGAAAAGGTTACCTAAGAGTTAAGTAGAACCAAAAATAAAATGCATTAAAAAAATTAAATTGGGTCTTCCCAGCACTAACAATAAGAAAGCAGCCCACTCTTCAATCCTTCCCATTTAAGAGAGTATTTATTTGCAGTTTCTATTAGGCTGCTGCATGCACTGCATGTATCCTGCTTCACTAAAGAGGAGGCTTTTTGAAGCATCACTTGACTTTGTTTTAAATATCTCACTACAGTTTCCATTTTAGCTCTGCGAGATGATTATTTTCTCTCACCAAACTGAAGTTATACAGCAGTTGAAAATGCTGATGGCTTAACTGGTTTCCTCCCCCCCATACACTTCACAGCAGCCCTGAGGGGTTTTAACTCTTTCTGCAGCACTGAAATCCTGCTTTTGGAGTTCAATGTTTAACTCGCGCTGGGAGACTCATAAATATTCGGAGTCACTCTCTCCCTCTCTGTTTGATTAGGAAATGAGCCTTTAACTCAATGTAATCCCCAAGCCATTAACAAAAAAGCCCTCAACAGCTCCACTATTAGAATTTCACTCCTAACCCACAGAGGATTGAATTAGATTAACATAACTACCCGCAATCTGAGTTTATTTTCTGTGCCAGATAGAAATGTATCTTCAGGAAAGGAAGAGACTGGGAGAGCAAGCATAGCATAATGAAATGTAAAAATAGAGATATGAGAAATAGATGGACAGATGTACAGGTGAAATGATAAAAGAAGTAAGAGAGAGCAAGAGAGAGAGATAGCTACACAATCTTTAATATCTGGCTGCTGGCTTTGGGGGTTTTATTCAGAAGGCCCTAAAACCACAGAATTGTTTCAAGAAGAGTATTTTTTTCCCCACCGCACTGGTATTTACACCATATTGTCAGGGATATACAGCAAGACACCTGAGTATGCTGTACTCCAGACACCTGTGCAGCAGGTTTGGCACAGGTTTTACTTATAATTCCCAAGAGATGTTATACTCAGCAATGAAAGGAGTGGCATAAGTAGCAGGATCTGCATGTCAATCATTACTTTGCAGTCAAAGAAACAAATAATCTAAGATGAAACAAAAGATAGTTTTTGCTTGCTTTTTAAGGAACAAAAAAAAATTGTGCAATAGCCCTATGACAAACTACACTGTAGAATAAGTGTGTTTGGAGGTTGATAGGTGCCTAGTCCACAAAACATGAAAAATTAGCAAAGCAGAAACTACATAACAAAGAATTTCACATAATGCATCGGTCTACCCTCTAACCACAGTTACCTCCCTCCAAATAGAAGTGGTCTCAAAAACTATTGATTGGTCTGCTACAGGACAGTAGATACTTGGCTGTTTTTTCCAAATGCAGTAATAAAAAGATAAGGCAGATTTAATGGGGGGGGGGAACCTACATGCAGTTGAAACAGAAGGATAAAATCCAGCAATTAAGTGGATGCAACTACTGAAAAGACTAACAAATTCTTAAGACTAAATCTTTTGTAGCTTTATAATTGAAGAATTTCTTTGGCACTGTTTGGATTTCTGCAAAAATGTATAGTAAATGAGTTTTTACAGTAATTCCCAAGTGTTGTCATGCTGATATTCCTGTTTGCGTAGCAACAAAAAATATTCAGATTTTATTTTTCAAGCTATAAGATGTGTCTTAATTTTCAATTTTTATGGGGACCTCAAATCAGCTATGATAGATTCTTTGTTAGTTACAGAGTCAGTAGCTTTATTTCTTTAATGCCTTTCAGAAAAATCTCTTCTCCCTTTATTACACAATAACGTTGCATTGCCACAGAGAGGCAATAAATGTAATACCATGCCAAAACAAACAGAAAAAGGACTTAAAAATGAATGCATTTAAATTATTTAAGTAAAGCAAAATGCCTTAATAGTCAAAATGAGGCTTCCCCCGATGAGGATGGTCAGGCTGACAGTTTTGTTTTATTTGGGGGAAGGGAGTTTCACAGCAAGCAGTGTACTGTATCATTTGGGGTATTTGTGTATGTAAATTCACCATGTTTATCCCTATTTTTTATATCTAGAATTCTAACTGAAAGAAGGAGGATTTATATCAATAGTTAAACAGAAAAATATCAATGAACAGAAAGAATTAATTTTCAGTCTGCGTATTTTGTTCCTAGAACTTAAGTTAAAAACTTTGAGTTTTAGAAGATGCACACCAAAGAAAGGCAAAATAAAGAACAAATCTATTTGTCACCTTTCTACAGTCCTCTAAACAATTACGTTATCATGTATTTCTTAGGACTCAATATTTTAAATATGGAACAGTTCTGGGTTTATTACTGTATTTTTATTAGACACTTTCCCCTCCAGATTATTTTAAGCTTAGTTTTCTTTTAGTTGTTGTTACTTCCAAAAATGGCAAATTGTAGGGGGAAAAAGGTTTTTAGAGCATATATTTAATGAGTAATGTATACTAAAAACCAAACATACATGGGCATTTTGGAGAGTACACATTATAAATACAAGAAATCAAGTTTTTCTATACCTGAAAACAAATATAGAACCAAAATTTTGTGAAAGACACAACCCAAACCTCTGAGGCAAAAATATGAAACAAGAAAAACCTTTTTGTGTTTTGACAAAAATGCTGTTAAATGCTGTTAATAAAAGAGGTTATCTAATTATTGTTGTCTCTCTCTTCACATTTCTGTTTAAAAGTATTCCTAAAATATATAATTGTTCAAATATTTTGCTTTTTGGTTGCTTTAAAGCAAACAGCTCATTGACTATGAGAGAGCAAGTTCCTTCCTTGATTGCCTGTGCACCGACTTTGCAAAGACTTGCACCCCTCTTTTGTCATTGACGAGACTTCAGATGCTTCCAGACTTTTAAAATTAAAGAAACATCAACTGCTCAATGATAAAGGCATTCAGTAAAACTAAAATTTCATTTCATCTCCCTCCTAAGAGGTTTGACTGGGGGAGGAGGGGGTATAGGAGGGGGAGGTATAATAGAGGAAAGGGTGTCACTTGGTTCTTTTAAGAGGACTGCTGAAGTTTCCAGGTTCGCCTTTACCAGCATGGGATAAATAGCACCTGTCCTTGGTAAGCCCTTAAGCAGAGTTACATTATACACTGACCTTTTTGGAATGCCAGCAAACCTGGCTGTTTCTATTCCCAAAACAAAACTGTTCCACTCAAACTTTCATTTGCTTATTTCCAGAGGAAAAAGCCACTCTCAAATAGTGAAATCACTTGATTTCTACAAAGTTCTGAACCAACTCCTCTCCTTGTGGGTCACACTGACCTTCCTTTGACAGCACAAAAACAGAAAAAAAAATTACCTTTAACCATATCAAGATGCTGCCATAATTTTTAGCCTAGATACAAAGATTGGCACAGAGTAACATTTAGATTAAAAAAAAAAAAAAACCCAAACCAAAAAACAATTCCATAAATGCAATAAAAGGTAGAAGTTCACTACTTACATGCTGCAGGCTGAGAGATGAAGCTCGAGGCTGGAGTAGAATTTCCCTTGCCCTCAGGTGTTTCTAATTGCTGATTAAATATCTTTTGGTTCCGCCTGCACCAGCCGACAGTCCCCTCTGCGTCTCTGCCTCTCTTTGTGACTAGGACACAGTACTCTGAGTCCCAACCTATAAATAGATCCCAGCTCTGTGATTGATATAACAGGCAGCTGACAAAAAAAAAAAAAAAAAAAAAAAAAAAAAAAGAGAGAAAGACANGAGAGAGAGACAGTGAAAGAAGGGGGGGGGGAAATAAAAGAAATAACCAGGTCTTAAGCAAAGCAGCAAAAGCTGGGCTTTTAACTCCACACTGTGCCCGGGGAGGAGTCCCCCACAGTCACCCGTGGGCATCAGAAAGAGAAAGTGCAAGGCAATTACTTTCCCAGCAGCATTACAGCAACTTGAGGCATGTAAAGCGAGTGAACAAAATTCAGTGCACAAAGAAGGAGAGGGAAAACACAACTAGCAGAGTGCATCTAACTCTTTTGCCATTTAACAAAAATAAATGTCATTTTGAAAACAAGTTGTGGATTCTGACAGAATGAAAGAGTTCAGAGTCAAGTTCTGGGGGTTGGTTCAGGCGTGCTTGTATTTTCTGCTGCAGAATCAACTAGGGCTAGTGGTTAGCAATTTAACAGCTTGGCAGTCTGCTTAGAGTCTCTGCCCAGAAACACTATGTGATGAAGCTGTTCCTGAAAACACAACTGAAGGTATTGATAGTACCTCCCCTACTGACTTGGAAGAAGTTACTTAGCTCTCCAGGACCTGAACAATCATTCCTGTTCATGTCCTTGTCTGCCAGTGGAAAACTGATGAGTTATAGATAGCAAGCAGCACAACTCTCCTGCAGAGGCTGAGCTGGGAGCTCACCATCTGGGCAATGATTTGAGAGAACACATCAGGAATACTTCTGTGCTGGTCCCCATTAATAGACATAGGGGTAATGGCGCTGGATTTTTCCGCATCTCTACAGATTGTCATGGTAAAACCACAATCAGGCAAGGCCAAAAGCTTTTCTAGGAGGCAGCTGGTTCTCCAAGCCTTCACCAGCTCCTAGATATTCATGATCTTCAGTAGAACCTTGATAGCTATGCAGTTTCACAGCGAATGGATTCAAAAGCAAGGCAATTCTTCATGAGTACTAGAGGAAGAGCAGGAAAGAAGAGGGAAAACAACAGGCAGTGAGAGGCATAACAGCTTTTGCTACACTGCTACTTTTGGCAGTGTTTCCTACAATCATCCCTAGCACCATCCTCAGCTCTCCAGGCTAAAGTACTAGTGCAGACAGAGTACCAGATCCACCTGCCTTATTTTCAACATATTGCTAGGCTTGCTTGAGCTGAGATGGTAAAGAAATGCTGAACTTGTAAAGAACAGGATAAAATCCTTAGGCACCAAGCCCATGCTGAACTCCACGGTTCTTTGGCTCTGTGGCTAACACTACCTGAACTACTAAAGCTAGTTTAGGCATGTCTACACCGCACTGCAGCTATTGCTGTTGCTGGAGTAAGGTTAATTCAACAGAAACAGCAAGACAAAGACCCAGCACATCACAGCCAAGGTCTCAGTTAAACTGCAGATGTTGAATATGTTGGAAGATAGACTCAACACTGCACTTAAAAGCACTTCCATATCTACAGATTAACACCTACAAATGAAAAGGGGTTCTGCTTTCCCTCCGCTTCTTTGAACATTGAAACATATATGATAGGCTGAGCTCTAGTGTAGAAACACAACCTCAAAATACAGAAGATTTCAAAAGCACCCTCCCATATTTTAAAAGAGCAAAAAAAGAGAGAAATGTCAGTGACTTGTAGACTGTATGAAGGCTCAACTCTTTCCTTGAGACACCCAAGTAAGAGACATTGTAAAGTGCAAGTGCAGCTTTACAGTCTTTTTCAACTTGTTGTTTGGGAAGGTATTTTTTCAAATGATTCTAGCTAGGACCACTTTCATCATAAGCCTGTATTTCAGTCCCATATTTTCAAGTCTATGGCAGAGGTAAAATTTCAGTGCTTAATTTTCTTCAAACAAAGTGTTTGAGCTTAGCACATATAAATCTGGCCAGAATTTGCTCAGCTGCATACAAGCTGTTACAGAAGAATGCAAAATATACTTCCCCTCTAATGACAAAAATAAACGAAAATTCTCAGCTGACCCTTTTAGGCAGGGACACTGCAAAACCAGTTGAAGCTGGAAAATACTGGTCCAATCAACTGAATCTTCCAATTCCCCACATTAAACCACACAGATAATACTTTCTTCCATGAGCCTCAAGATACTTCTATGGACACCTGCTTTATGTGCCATGAAATGCAGGTATGAATAAAAGTTTTAAAATATAAGCTGAAAATCAGCTCTACAGTCTCCAAGGCTAGCCACAAACCAAGAAGAATAATTGTAACACACAACAATAAGTTTCTTCAGTAGAGTCATGCTACTTCGAAAGAATTTCACAAACCTGACATGCATCAGTGTCCTGCTGGATTTAGCAGCCCTCTTCCAAGAATGTGGAAATAATACCAAGATAAGGAATTAAAGATAAACAAAAGAAGAAGTTAGACTAACAATTCTCTTCTGGATGCTCGGCACACATAGTGTGACTCTTAGATCTGCTTTAACAAGCAGTTAAGTATACTATGCATTTTGATAAAAAGCGCGTCCTCTGGAAAACAACAAACACTCAAGAGAAAAATGCTGATATTATTGCTAGGAGTTTAGCTGGTTTATTTCCTTATTTGATTTTAATATTGCAAACTTCATAGTACTTCAACATTCTTTTTGTGTGATACCAATATCCATAACATGGTATTTTTTTGGCACACACTGAACCCAAAGTTCATATGTCTGCATTCAGTTCTTCCATGTACCCTCCAGGATGGTACATGGCCATGTTGCCATGTCATGTCTCTGTCATCACCAGAGAAAGTCACACTGCTCAGTTAATACACTTGTAAACTTTGCTCCTTCTTTAGCCAAAAGTTATTTTATTTATTTATTTTATTATTTTTCAGGAATGTGACAAATCTAGAAGCTCTCTACTAGATTTAGCCATTACAACTTAATACATTACCACCCTCCAGATGCATGCCATCTAGAGATTAGGACTCCATAAGCTCTTTAGCTGAAGGGAACCCACAAAAACTTTCTGAACAGCTTCAAGCAAAGCACATCAGGTTAGGACTAAGGAACTTTCCTGGAATAGGCAGCACACAGATCTATTCTTCCATTTCAAGAGCTGTGGGCAGAGAAAAGTCTTTACCTGGCATAGGTATTCATAGAGATAGGCAATGAAGATGCAACATTTGTGGTTGCTCAGCAGAGGATATGCCATTGTCTTTAATGAGAAAAGGAGCAAGCACAGAATGCTACTCTCCCATGGTTTTCTGAGTCCACCAGTAATAACAATGCACTAATGAAAAATGTCTTGGTCTAAGCAACAAAACACATACCAGAGTGCATTCAAAGACTATCCAGAACGAGCATTCAGTTCTACATGTACACAGAGAAATAAAATCTGCAAAGATTTAACTAAAGGCTGCAAGCACTGGGACAATCATTTGCTGCATTACATTTAAACATGCAAACCTTTGCCAGTCTGTCACGTACAGTATACAGTCTCTTCTACCCTTACCTCATTTAGATCCATCCTAAACTTCCACTTCTACTGCAGAGCCTTTGCCTAAAAGGGCTTCTGTGTTTACACCCAACAAAATGCAACGAAACGGAATAAGGCTTCTTGGATATACTCATGCCTAATTTGTGTAACCATATTTTCTCTCTGGAAACTACCAGCATTTTCTTCTAATCACGTGCTGCAATTCGTTTCACCTGCACAGGGCTGTCGATTCCATCATTTGGGGCTGGCACTTTTTGAGCTTTTGACTTGTTGCAGATGCTTTGCAGAAACTCATCGTTGTTATTATACCACTTGTTTGGGACCTTGTTTAGTACCAGCAAGTCCACACCTGTGCTGGCAGGGCATTAGCTGGGCATTCAGACAAATCTCAAAGCAGCCCTGCAGCCTACTACAGTCAGCTTCAGGCAAGATATACTGTTTCATGTTCTCAGTGACCTTGACCAGGGTGGTGAGGGAGACCAAGCATGGTGACTGTCACATTTAAACCAGTTTTGGTGCCAGATTACATAGGGCCCAGGATTGCCAGAAACAGGTTCCCCTTGTGTTTATGTTTTTGTTTTTGTTTTAATTCAGATTCCTTCAGCAACTTCTACAAAACCCAAACAACTACATTATTATCACAGATGAGGTTTGGCTCCAAATCTAAACCCCTTACAGGCAGACTGTTAGCTGAGCTCCCCAGAAAATCATCACTGTTTTGCAAAAGACTGTGTCATGGGAGTTATTACCACTCCCTCTTCTACTCTACAAGGAGAGGCTCCATTCTCTTTGATGGTGTGCCTTGCTTGATTAAAAGATATTTTTAAAAAAACTAAAAATGAAGGCAAACAACTGATGAAGTTTCTCAAAGGAAGGGGGTGTTCCTTGCTGCGGACACATAGGTGCAGAATAAGCCTTTCCAGTAGAAGCCCTCTAGTGTGCAAGCTGAGAGGCTTTCAGGGCTGCTCACCTACCTCCAGCTGGAGGTCTCAGAGGAAAGCTAGGCACCACACAAGTCCCTTAGCCTCTAAAGTGAGGACATATGTAAAGAGCAAGTCTGCAGTGGATGTCTTATGAGCCCCCACCCAAAGTAATACCAGTAATGTCCTGTCCTTCCTCATCTCCCAGTCGTTAATTGTGTCTGAAGAGCCCTTACCCCTGCCCTGAAGCTGGGAGTCTCACTGGTCTAAAGGAGAAGATGTAGCTCTCACCCCCATCAAAACACCATTAGTCAAGTGTCTCTCGATACGTTGTGTGTCTGTGGCAAGGGGCTGGCTGTGGGGTGGCTGCAGGATGGCCTCTGTGCAGAGTGGCTGGGGCTGCCCAGTGCTGAACATAGACTCACCACAGGGCATGGCTGAGCCCCACAACTAAGCTGGTAGTACCTGGGGGAAAATGGGTTTAAGAAAGGGCAGAAAATGCCACATGGGCAGTGAGGACTGAGAAACAACCCCATGGACAACCAGGTCAGAGCAGAAGGAGGGAAAGAGGTGCTCCAGGTGCCAGAGCAGACAGTCCTTGGAGGTCCTGCAGAGACCGCAGTGGAGATGGTGGGTATTTCCAGAAGGAACTGCAGCCCGCCACAGTATCTCACAAAAGATAAAATAACTTGCTTTGTTCAGTAGCTCTGCCTGTGCATGCAAGAGCTAGGCAAACAAGTGCTCCCAGCCAGGCAATCTCCAACTGACAGAGTCAGGGCTCCTGTTCCAGGCAGGATACACCACAGTAATAGGCAGTAGGAGACAGGACACCCAAATAACCCTGAACAGTACAGAAAACTGTCTTTTTAGTGTGGGAGAAACTTTTCTCCAACATGCATCACACCAACACCCTAACTACAACTAACTCCTGACTGATGAGGGCATTAAACCATGGTATTTGGGAGGCACTTGAGGGCACATATGATTTTTTCAGATATGGCAATGTCTATGCAGGTGCCTGCCTCAATTCCCTCACTGGCAGTGAAGTTCTGCAACCATATCGCTCCCTCACTGTCAGTAAATCAAACATGAAATGGTAGACTAAACATTGACCTCACAAAAGCTTCTCCAGCACATAAAGCAATGGCAAGGTTCATTTGCACTCCAAGTGGAACTGGGATCCATGTTTCCAGTTAATGCCTCTCAACTCTATGGCACCTAAGATCACTTCTGAGCCCACTCTGTTGCTTGCCAGGCCCTTGGCAGAGTGCTGTACTCACTTGTAATGTGTCAAACAGGCACAGACCCAAGCAAACCGCCCCACCCCGCCATCACTTGTCCCTTTCTTCAGGCTAACCATAGCAAGTTCAGTTGAACTCTGGTTCAGCTTCACCTTCAATGAGGGACTTTCTCCCTCTTCACTGCACTTCTGCATGGTCTCCTTGGCCACTTCACCCCATCCCTTCAAGTCCTTCTTCATCTCAATGCTGCCAGTCATCTCTGAAAGCTCTCCTGACCCAGAGACTCTTCCCGCACTGCTGTCTGGAGTACCTCAAAACTCAGAGAATTACCTCTCTAAGAGAGTGGAGAGAGGGAAGGGGAAAAGAGGAGGAGCCTTTTTTTAAAAAGTAATTACAAAAGTAGTTACTCATATTCGTAAGAAAGAAGGGGTTTACAAAAGAAATTAGCACTCCCTTCCTCTGCTCCCCAGAAGGTCAGAAACTCGGCTCCTGAGCTCATCCCAGGTCAAGGAGCAGGGTTGCAGCACACACGGAGTGGGGAAAAGCTACAGGGGCTGCCTGTGGTGCTTCTGAAATTCACGGCTAGTTTCAGTAACTCAGGATTTGATCTGAGGTCTCTTTACACTGAGAGAAAATGAAGAAAGGGCCACATGCATGGTCCAAACAGAGGTGGCAGTGCCAGGGAGTGTCAGGATAATGTGCCCAGTGCTCAGGCAAGTGTACCACAACTGCCCCCCTCAGCCAGTGGAGCTACATGCTGCCAGCCAACAGCCTTAAGGCTGAGAAAGGGCCAAAATCCCAACAGTTTCCCTACTGACAGCCTTGGCATATACCACCAGACCATAACCTTCCATTGCAATGCCTTTGAGGTCCCCATGGGGAGCACACAGTACCCACCCCCACACACTCCTGGAAGAACTATAAGCTGCACAAATGTGCCGTGCAGATTGCCACAGATATTCAGATCTGCTGGAAGCGGAGCTGAAGCTCAGATGTAGCACAGTCTGTAACAAGCTGTATTGTCCTCCATCCACCCCACCTCTTTTCCATTCCTCACTTACCCTCTGTAAAAAGATGTCACATCCAATGGAGATTAATGGGGGGGGGGGCAAACCTGTCAAATTCTTAACCTCAAGTGGATTTACCCAAAGCCCCTTGGAAACAGCAGCTTGAAGAAGGTCTCTGTGGAGTTCACATTTCAGATGCACATATTTGGTTGCTCAGTCCCTTGCTGCCGCTTTAGTCTGTGCTCTTGCCACACCTGGACCTGTCCTTGCCTGGAATAACCAGTCCCTTCCATCACTTCTGCCTGGGGCCCTGTTGCTGCTGGGAGGTGAGGCCCAACTCCTTACCAGTTCCCTCCCTTGAGGAACGTGTCACAGGTGTGGCCTCACACATACTCACTCACACATGGCCTGGCTGTGACTGCCCACTGGACACAAAGAAGAAGATCACAGTAGCTTCTTCCCTAACACGTCATGTACCATGCAGCTCTTCTGTGCTTACAAGCTTGGGAAAAAAAAAACCTCACCATGAAATCATGGTGTGTTTTCTTAGCACCTCTGTGCAACATTAAGCTCTGGGCAAGAAGTGGTGGATTCAGCCCTCTGTGTCTTTGCAAGACAGGGGCAGTGGTATCAAAGCACTTTGCAGCCAAATAGCAGAAACTCCAGGTGAAGCAGCCCCATATTTATGTCACACAGCACATAAGAGCATGGTAGAAAAATAGAGCTATACAGGGCTAACTCAGCATGCTCTGAACAAGCTGGTTTGGATTTTGGCACAGAGATAACTTCGTTTATATGGACTTCATATCCAGATGAGAACCAGGCTGTGTTAATATAAATAGAGAGCACCGTGAGATTGTATCTAAGCTATCACAGCATGGTGTTCTCCTGTGTGCTGTAAATACACCTTTAAGTAGCATTGACAAGAACAGAACTGCTCTCTCTTGAATACATCATGTGCCTTGCTAAGAGAGCCTGGGATTCATTTGCCTGGCAAAACCCCATCAAAACTTGCAGGACAGACTGCCTTCTGCTCTTACGAACCCTGTTTTCCAGAGCTTGCTGTGCTACACCTGCATCATTCTTCTAAAGAAGTTTCTTTTTGCCACATTACCAGATAACACAATTCACATTTTTATATTTGTAGAAACAGAATGTTAGAAAATGTCCAGCCCGTGGAATTTTTTTCATGTCTCCTTCTTAAGTTTCCAAAGAAAAGAGCTTATGTTTTAAAAAAATTGTTTCAGTCTTCACTTTCTTACTGGTCACTAGCTCGGATCCAGGCAAAAAGAAAGGATCTAATTAGGAGACAGGTGGACTGCTGGTTGTAACCACAGGACGTTTCACATTTCTCAGCTGTACCGGCAAATTCCCCAGGTAAACTCTCCTAAAGCTGAGTTTTGGAAGAATTGGTTTGAAGTCTTCTATATTAATTACTATTGTTCTGAGTGGTGGTGGTAATTTGGATAAATCATTACTCACTCTGGAAAACTTTAATCAAAGACTTGACACCAGAAGCCATGATATCAGGAAGCAGCCCCCTTCCCTGAAATGCACCTCGAGTACCTCTTTCAAAGGTGATTTCTTCAGCCAGGTTCTCCATAAATGCAAACACATTTCACCTCATTCTTCAGAATGTGTGAGTCTGTGCAGAGGAACTGTTTCTGTATTGCTCCATTATACTTGGGAAATGTTACCTGTTCCCCTTGCAAACATTGTTAAATGAGTCATGAAGATGGACAGCCTCAGTGGTCCATGTAATGGCAAGATGGCAAACAATATCTATTCAGCCATTCACATTTATTTCATGGTACAGAGCAAAAAAAAGTAAGGAAGTTCTCTGACAAAAAAAGTCATTAAGGCTGTGCCATGACAGAGATGACTACATAGTTACTGTTCACCTCTGAGAGTTAGTTCCTTTTTCCAGATGCCTCATAAATGATAATTTTTACTACAACTAATTACAGACACGCTGTGGTGACTCCCCAGCCAGACTTGTAACCCTTTTATGTTATTGTTATTATTATAAGAAGCGTTCAGAACGTGGGCCCTTTGACACTACACACCACGCATATGTAAACATGCAAATATGTTCTCTGCTGCAAATACTTTGTAATTTGAGGCCCGGTCCACATGATTTTCATATAAATGCAACTATCCCACTTCACAGGAATTATTTTATAAGAATATTGCCTGAACAAAGTTATATAACTATAGCCACATTTATGTTAACCTAGCTTACATCTCCAAAGAAGCTATGCTGAACTAAGTGTGTCATACTGAAGTAATATTCATGCCAGAACTGTACCAATTTAACTATATTGGGATCCAAAATCACAGTGAAATCACTGCTCACACAGTCTGTGATGCTGAAAACTGGGGCACACATAAGGAAGAGGACAGAAGATACAGTCAGTACAGACCTGAGCAATTTCACATCTGCAATTTGACTTACCTCTTGAAAGAATCTTCGACTGAAAATTTCGGGTGTGCATTGCCTTTTCAGGTACCTGAAAAGAAGGTGTCTTGTTTCCAATATCTTTCTCTGGTGTGTCTCACTGGCTTTTCAACTGTGTTATACTGAGGCTGCAATGTTCCTCGCCTCTTATTAAATTCCAGGGAATCCACATGCATTAGCAGCATTATGAATATCCAGAAAGAAGGATGCCCATGCCCTATTAGTAATCACTGGAGACTCGATGAGAGACACTGACCAGCCAATAGATCCTCTGATGCACATACAGTAAGATGTGAGCCTCAACTGAACTCTTTTGTAATTGGGGCATTTGGACAGTCCCCATCCCATATGGATTTCCTGTACTCTAATAAAGAGTGAGCTCATTCTGCAGTCTTTCCCTAAGGTATAATAGTAAGGTCTTCCTCCTCTACCTGTCACCTATTTCATGAAACTTGTGTGAACTTAGTACCTGTCAGACTTCTGGCTGGGTGAAAAATGTGTTGGAAATTAGATAACAGGCTCAAAAATTACACAAACTCACTCAGTGCAATCACACACTCTATATTCTCTTTGAAAAGCAGGCCTAACTATAAGTCTGACTTATACTGACCAGGCATTTTTCTAAGGAACACAATGTTGCAATATAATCTGAATTACTTTTTCTTTAAAACAAGCAAACAAACAACCCCCAAACAAACATAAATCTACACTCCACTTTTAAGCCAAAAAGGGCTGAATATGGAATTAAGAGCCCTCACCCGTGTGGTGCTCAGCTTCATCCTGCTCCACTCTTCTTGCACTCCCATACCCCTCCTTGCTGACAAGAATGTCCCACCTTGAACACGCTCTACTTTACATGTAGCATAGGAAGAGGGCAGGCAAAGGCTCCATGAGTGCTCCTGGATTCTATGATTGGTAGCAGATTTAGGGACAACAGTTTCCTTGGCACCCAGCAGACGTGCATGTGCTAATACTTCACATGCTGATAAATTGTTAGTTTTGTGCATAAATCCTTGGAACGGAAAGCCAAGTTATCCTTCCAGGTTTAGTGTCTCTTTTTACCAGTTTCTCTGTTTCAAACCACCTCTGTTCACTCTGGGTCTCGTACAGAATTTGAGGATTTGAGTTGATGATAGCAAGCTGCAACCTGGATAACTTTTTCCCTTCTGCCCTTTATTGCTCCAAGGAGGCTGGATAGGTCCTCTGCATGATCAGAATCCAACTTCCTACTACACAGGTTTATTGGAATAAAAAACAGCAGACAGGTAGGTTCTCTAGAGTCGGATCTCAGGATAAATAGATCTGGATTATGTTAGTCCCGTATGAGGCATCAATGCTCTGTCTTTCTCTTTCACTCCACTCCTCCCGCTTTGTAAACCCAAAACACTTTCTCTGAATAATCACACCTGCACTGATTTCTTCCCTCTGCAAGGGAGCACAGAGCCTGGACAGATATTTTTAGGTAACCCATTTGCTCAGTTTTCTTTCCCCTCTGTGAATAGATCCTTCATTTATTCTAACTCATATTGTCATGTGCATTCCCTGTCTCTTTCTTGTACTGGCTTTCTCTCAGAATGGTAAATGCAGCACCTACTGCTTAGATACAGGACTACACTATCACTTTATACTGGTTTCAGTCTCTGGGCTATTCCAGGTCTGTAAACACTCTGATCAGAAGTTCAGAACTAGAGACTGCAAGGAGAGCTTGAAAAAAGTAGTAAGTGGTTGAAGTATTATGTAGAAAACCATGTAAAAATACCAGTTAGTATTTTTATGATTCATCAAAGCTGAAAAAGATCCCATTCCAAAGGAATGGGGTTAGAGATCCAGTCAGGAAAGCAGGTAAACTACAAATGAGGAAGTTTCTCATCCAAATTTTCTCCTGTTTCATAGTGACTGTTGGCATAAAATGTCACTACTCTGACATGAGGAGGCTTTGGTGCCAACTTTGTGGAAGTATGAAGAACAAAATCTGTGACAAGGTGGGAGAGGATCAGCCAGTCTTCATGTGGCTGTGTCCAACCCACGCTGCTGCTGCCTCCAAGGAGTTTCCCCTTTCATTCTAACCATGTCCTGGTTTCTCATTCTTCCGTTCTTCCTCTGCAGGAATCTTAGGAATGTCTTTTTACATATATATCTTCTTTCAGCCTGTGTGCATTGTCCTATCCAACTGGTTTTTTACCTCATGTTTCCATTCTTGTTCCTAGTCTTTCCATTTCCCTTTCCTTCTTATTTCGGCCCACAAACAATCCCCTTCCCCAGCATGTCAACAGCAGTGGGAAGTAACCTAATTAATAGCTCCTTGATAGCCTATCCCACACATGCACACACCCATCCCCCCAGTATCCCACTGGCAATTCAACAGCTCTCTCTCAAGAAAGGAAAATATTTCCATACTAATTAATAACAACATCGGGTATTTCTGGGCGGAAGGATCTGGGAATCCCATCTGGGCCGAAATCTCTCGAGTTGACAGAGCAATTGTACCTCAAAGCACATTTCCTCTTTCAAATCCATGTGTTATTAACTGTTTACACTGCTCTCCATATCAAGCATCTTTCTCAGACTGGATTGTTTGTTAGCTGGTATCTTTGCAACTGAGTTCAGGCTGAACTCCTTCAGCACTTAGCTTGTCTCACTCAGCACGTGGCATTTGATCGGAAACCTATATTGCTTCCCTTCTCTCTTCTCCAGCAGGATTCATGTGACCCAAGGACCTTTACACGTTGTGGTTCTCAAAGGACACAGGTGCTTTCAGATCCATTTAAAATGTCTCTGTGGCCTGACATCCCCTGAGAGCCACTTCACTGTCTCTGTTTCTGCCACAACCACTCACAAAAAACAACAAGCACTGTTTTTGCAGCATGTCTACAGAGGAAGAATCGTTCTCAGTACTGACTGATCTACAGCACAGATGTTTTCTGTACATGGTAGAATAGTCCCACTCCTGTCTTCAGGAGAAAGGAAAGGTAGGGAATTCTTCATTGAGAGGTGTGTTCAGAGACAGGCTTCCAGGAAAAATAATGTGTGAATTTTGCTATCCTGTCCTGGAATCACCAAAAAGAGAGACTTGTGCCTCTTGCCTCTACAGGTAGCCTGAGACAGTGCAACTAGTTGCTTCTTCAGCATCAGAGGAGAGCAAAAGAATGAAAATGAATAAAGAAAAGTGTGGGAAACACTAGTCTGTAAAAAAAATGCAAAAAAAAAGAGCTTTTCCTAGTAAGGAAAAACAGTAGAGGTCTATCAGCTCCTTAAAGCTATCACAAGTAAGCAAGAGTACCTCCTAGAAGCCCTATACAGACAGCGCTGTATTAGGAGACACCAGTACTGATGTGAGGCTGCCAGACTAAATCCCACACACTGGAGGACAGCAGGCTGTCTCCAGAGACCACTGAAGTAGCAGAAAGACCAGCAGCAGCTACAGAGAAGTTCACAGCAAACAAGAACCAGCCCACAAACATGGGTCTTTCTTCCACACAGAGTGAGATGGAAGAATACTTTCAAATAAGCATTTAGATAACATAAATTAATAAGGAGCACATTTAGTAAGCAGTGGGCCAGTGAAAGGTCTCTTCAAAACAGAGTAACAAGAAAGGAACTGTAAAGCAGAATAAAGAAGGGAGATAAATGAGGAGCCTCCACTTATTATCACTGAAGTACTTCCTGCACAGCCTCCACTGCATTATGTAATCCATGTAACCAAGCCAACATTTTTATGAAGAGTCTTTTATCACCTGGCTGCTGCTCAAGCCTCACTGTATCCCAGTGGTCCCTAGTACCTGCCCAGCTACAGTCTTGCCCTGTCCCCCCCATCTGTATGAACAATCATCCTTGTACAGTAAAGCTGTGTAAGACAAAGCACGCATTTCCATCCATAAGGCTGAAAGAAGGAAGGATGGAAGGGATGAGGGAAGAAAAGATCTCTCTTAAAGGAGGGGAAGAAGGATGGAGACAGAGGCAAATAGGAGGGAGAGTGAGAGGGGCCATAAATTCCCTTCTAATTCCAAATAATTCCGATTACACGGATGAGTAGTTTTCAATCAGAAAGATAATCTCAAAGATAGATGGCAGGATAATTGCTCGTCGGCGCGACGTAAATATTGTGTCGTTTCTATTAATCTCAGCGAATCGGGTGTCAGGGCTGTCACTCATTCATCAAAACAAATTAAAAAAAACATATTAAAAAAAGAGAGAGATGCTGGAGGGAGGGGGATGTGTATCCAATAAGCAGCTGAAGGCATGCAAGGTAATGAATGCTGCTTACATGCTGTTTGTATTTTTTGGTTTATAAAAGCTAAAGGTAACTCAGGCAGTAGGTCTTTATTAACCTCTCAGGAGGGACTGCAAGGGGCACTGCTGCATGCAGAACAGAGCAATAGGGCTACAGAATGGAACTGCAGTTACACAACATGAAGGAAGTGGACAGCAGGCCCTAGATATTGGAGCTGAATAGTCTGGACATTAACAACAAGCAGGACGTACTGCAGAATCACAGTGCCTTCATCTGCCTTCTGTAGGAGCGGGCAGGGAATGAGAGTGATTTGGGGAGGTCAGTAAGCAGGGCATGCCATATTCCTTTGTGTTTTTTCCCCACCAGCTGCAGGATGACAGCATGACTCTTCTCTACTGCTATCTATATCCCCTGTCTCCATAGCATTGCACACCTAGAAATTGTGCATCCACCTCTCCCTGCCCTTGGAACCTGCCTCACTTCTGGCACCCTTTTCACAGCAATTTCATCTCCCAGACAGTCACTGACTAGTGAATGGGATTAGTTCATTTCTGCTAATCCAGAAGGACTCATTATTCCCCGTATCCTCCAGCACTCTCCTTCTCCTGGGACACCTCACTTGCCTGAGAAAGTGCCTTTGTCTGGGACCTACAGGTAACAGCTTGGGTCACATGCAGGTTATCCACTGTTCCCCCACTGTGCACAGAAAAGTTCCTTGGGAAGACTCTCATCCCACTCTAATATTAATTTCCTGAGGTTTCACACCTCTTTCTCCAGGTTAGGAGATGTAGCCCTGGCTTCTGCACATCGGGTTTTCTCTTGCAGATGTTGGGATGAAACTACCACTCACAGCCACAGCTGGCACAGCTTTACTGGTGGAGATCAGGTTGGATCAAGGAAACCTGGAGAACAGACTCCTCATGCAACTTTCTCCTTACCCAAGGACAGAGTCACATCCTTTCAAGACTGGAAAACTTCTAATAGACATGCTGTCTTGTGCTGCAACCCACAAGAGCTGGTGAACCAGTCAAAGCTAGATAAGCATTTGGACTAATCACTTCCCCAGTAAAGTGAGCCATGGGCAGGATGCAGTTCATAACTGCACAGGGAGATTCTCCAAGTCAGGACTGTTTGAGCTTGCTGCTTGCTGCTCTGATGTGACAAGGAGCTGTTTCAGTGTATCACAATTATCTGTAGTCACCAAAGTGGTGCTCTTTGAACAAGTCACCTCAGTTTGCAGTTGCCTATGTATCATTTTTGTGAGGCTTGAAGAAAAGTGTTCCTTTCCCTGACTGCAGTCTAGAGCTTGTGCTCTGACTGACATGTTGTAAGTACTTTGGGATGAAAGCAATGCAAAAGTATTATGTTTTTAGAGCAGACTTAGTTTGTCAACCAAGGCAAATTTTGCCCTCCTGAGGTCCAGGAAGAAGCTGACAGGTTTTGGCTGTAACTTAGCTTTGTGCTTTGCAAACAGTCCGCTAACACAAGGACCTGAACCAGTGCCCAGGGTCTGTCTTCACTAAACGGATTTGAAAAATGCTAATATTTCATCCTTGGCCACATCACTGTTTCTATTCATTTAGTGCTGTTGTTTGCTAAGTGAACTTATTTATTTTAAAAGCCATTCTATGGGCAGCTCCTGTTGAAAGTTGGAAACAAATTCCCCATGGACATCTTCATGCCAGGCTATGGCAGAACTTGTCCCAGTGTAGACAAAGATTCATTAGGATTGAGTGCTGTTCTCACCGTACCTTCCTCTGGGACTGAGCGAGCAGGGAGACTTGTCCCAGCAATACTTTTAACCTGTCAATCCAGTCAGCAACGCAATATCCGCTGGGGATTTCAGCTGCTTCTGTGATCCTGCCTTATCTCCCTGCATCCCCTGGTGCACCAGCCACTCAGTGAAATGTCACTTCTCTCCCCCTTCTTCCAAGATGGAAGTGAACTTGTGTGTCTGGCATGGGGGCTGACAGACATGAGCTGAAAGGCTGTCAAGGATACACTGAAATGTGGGCAAGCCACATTGTGTCATATTTCGGGGTCTAACACTGCAGCTTTCTGTCTGCTCTTGGACTAGCTCTAAATGGAACCTTTGATAGGCAGCCAGGAGCTGTCATCACAGGGTCAGCCTCAGAAGCAGGAGGGTATGAGCACCTGGGAAGAACACACCAATGAGCAGAGAATAGCAGCAGCATTGTAAGACTGGGTACTGCAGGGAACTAGGAATGCTGCAACAAGGGTTGAGTTAAGCATTGGACAACAGGATACACCAACTGCATCCATTCACAAGTCCTGGAGAAACCTCAGTTCCACAGTGACTACTCAGGAGTGAAGTGTTCCACAAAAACACCTAACATCATTATCCTTTTCCCGTGGGTGAGAAATGTAGCAACCTTTGACTTCCCCATGGCTACAGTCAGGGCATTTAACATGACTTGATGCTCAAGAAGAAAATGCCTCCTCCCAGTATGTCACAGCTTTCCCAGTGAGCACTTGGATGGGTCTCTACTACAAAAGACTGAGCTCACGCATAATGTATGTGATCGAAGAATTAAATGCCACATTGAAGGAAATCTCCATGATTCCCTCACTCAAAGGCCTGAACCCTATACCTGTGCAAGCTGGAGTTACACTTACAAGCTTAATTAATTACAACCGTATAAACTACATACAGCTACACATAAATAATTAATTTACAGCTACCAGTAAAGCTAGTTCTCAAACTCTAGAACAAGAGTTGGTCCTTTGCTTAGTGGACTCTTTTCAAGGTGCCTCTGACACAACTTGGCAAGGTAACAAGCTGAGAGTCTACACCTTCAAGAAACAACTTTTTCAGAGAAAAACCCCAACATCTATGGAGTGAAGGATCTGTCACAAATGAGAAACTGGATGAAACTGAAAATGTTAGTAAAGAATGAACAGCTAGTCTTTCACACAAGACCAAGTCAAAGCTCAGTCATACCAGGGTCTGTGCTTGGACTACCAAGGTATTTTATAAGTGACCTGGAAACTGAGAAGAACAGGTGGTAGAAAACTGCAGATGATAGCCTTGTTTTAGTTGATCAAGGTAAAAGTAGACTGAGAACCTCAGAATGACAAAGTTGGATAGAAAGGCAAACAAATATGGCTGAAATCCAGTTCAGCCAAAGCCAGGCAATACAGACTGCCCTCATCAGCACTTCCATAGGGCTGGAATTTCCAAATGAATACAGGAAATATAGACAGTTCAATGGAAATGACCTTTCGCTCTACAGTGGTATCAAGTGGGGAAAAAAGATTTAAAAAAGCACTTATTCACATAGACCAGGAAGGAAATATTAACTGATAATGGATAGGAAATTTTGTCCCATTACTTGCTTTACAGTAGCACTATCTTTGTATGCTGGAGGAATCTCTTAGGGGAAATGTCTCTGCCCTCCTTCTTTTCCTTCCTTAGATACTACCATGAAGAGTACAGGGCAATCATGCCCTCAGGGACAGCTGCCATAGTCAGTTTGTACTGAATACCTTCTGGAAGAGAGCAGAAACAGGAGTGCAAAGCTGGGAGAGAAAAGTGCCTGGAGAATATGGACTATATGAAGACACATTCGCTTATAGGACTTAACCCCTACATGGTCGCACTGAAGATGCAGATTAAGCAGAATTAAAAGTAGGATCAGATAGGTATATGATTATGATGTGATCTGTGCTGGCTCTTCAGACCTCTGTTCTCTCACTGACAGCAGCCAAATCTTGCCACAAAACCCCATAGTAGCTTGGGATAATCAGCTTCTTCCCATAAAATTATCATCCTAACAGAGATTCAGTCAAAACTCATAAACTGGTAAGACCCTGAACATCAGAGAATAATGGTGCATCCAGCCCCACGTTAGTGACTGAATTTCACCTGAGAGAGCCTCCCCCAGGCTTTATAGATAAATCGAGTGTCAACTCCTTGACTTTAGTGTCTGATTTTTCTTCAGACTTTCTCTACTGATGCAATAGCTGCTTTTATCTCTAAAGCTCCTATAGAAAGAGATGAGCTGTCCCCTGAGCTCACCAGTGTACCACCAGCAGGACCCACCTTCTTGGAGAAAAAGCAAAGAATATCCAAAATTGGGGGGGGAAGCCAACATCAAGTCAGCAGAAAGAGAAGAAAAATCTTATCCCCAAATTCAAGTCTCCTGGGGCATCAACCTCCCTGGGAAACAGGACTCAGGAACAGGAAAATAATTGGTGCAAACCAGTGCTGTAACTTTTATGCTTCTACATGTCACACCACCTAGCTCTATTTCAAGTGCTGTATGGCTCTTTCCAGTGTAACTCCTATGCATCTTCTCCTGTCTAGATATCAGTCCTCTACCTCTCCATGTGAGGAGGCAGATGTGGACACCAGAAGCTTCAGCAAGAGAATTCTGCATCTTTACCCAGAGGCAAAAAAATCTGTGCTGGTCATGTGAACCCAGCTTTCAGAGGTCAGGCAGGAAAGCACTACAGGGTACAAAAAGCCATCAAAGGAAAAAATTATAAGCTTCCTTCCCTCATTACATTTCCCTGATTAAAGCAATACAAACACAGCCTGAACTGAGCAGCAGTACCACGTTCAGTGTGTGTTGTAGAAGTAATTCGTGGGCCTGCCAGAATTAATGCTACCCTACAAAACTGTATTAATATGTATTCCCTTTAATCTTCTTGCCTCTCCCTGCTGCACCAATAGGCACAGCAGGACCACTCTACGCCAGTGAGATTCATGGTAAAACCTCACCATGAGGAAAGTTCATTCACTTCCTCTCAGCCTCTGCTAGCATCACCTGTGTGCTATGAGGGCGATGCAGACCTCTGGGAGCATCCATGATGCTGCTCATTGGAAATTCCCCATGCAGAGCAGTCCAACACTCAGACACAAGAGAGGCATGAAGAACTACTCTGCAAGGGATGGATTTTCAGAGTTCTCTTCCATCACTACACTGTCTGGTATTGCCACCTACTCCTGGCAGGTCATGTTGGGGCAGAGCTACCACATGTTCCAGCTGGACAGGAATGTCAGGGGGATAACTGAGCACAACCTGCAGCAGTGACCCAACACACTCTAGGATGACAATAGGGCAGATTCCCCAACAGCACAAAGGGTGAATGCTAACCTCCAAGAACTCTGCTGCTCCCTGCTGTCTTTTGAATGGACAGAACACAAAGTTGAGAGTCTAACACCCCAACAAAAACCTGGGACTGTCGGGCCTGAGCCTCGCTCACTCACATTAACACCTCCCTGGCACAAACGTCACTACATTCCTGCTCCTCTTTCCCTACCTGAGGATGGTGTTGACCAGGAGACCATGTTTGAGCAGCTCTCTGGAGATGTGGGAGGGAAGGTGCTCAGGGACATGATTCAGTAGCAGACATGGTTGGACTTGATTATCGAAGAGGTCTTTTCCAACTTGGTGATTCTATGATTCTGTGGAAGCACTGAAGAAGGCCAGAGAAGGTTGGTTATATTGCATTTGGTTATTGATTTCACTCACTCATTTCCTCTCCTGTCATTCTCCTGCTCCTGCAATGCACTAAAATCCTTTTGCTCCCACCCATGCTCTTCATCGAGATGCCTTCTGACACTGTGATTAGTTACACTGGCCTGAGGACACCCTAAAGATGGAGTATCTTACAGAGGACATGGGTTGTCTGCTGCAAAGCATGCCCTCTGACCTCTCTTGCACCTGCTTATCCATCAGCACTCAGACACAGTCTATAGTCCATATCCAAACCTCATTGAAGCCTCTGGGAGGCTTTCCATTGACTTCCACAAACAAACCATCACATTAATTTTTCACTCCAAGGAACATGATCCTAGTATTCCCCCAGTGGACAGCAAATCAAACTTCAGAAACCAAATGGTTGCATGTCCTTCTGGTACTATATAGACTTTTATGTTTCTCCTCTTCACACAGCACATACAATGCGGTTTTCGTTTACTTGCATGTATCCTGGGAGCAGGGACCTTTATCTCTTACCTTTGTTTTCAATTTCAACTCTCTTTGCATTTCCACACTGTAGTCACTTTCTACAGTGCTCCAAATTTAGTATCCTTTGCAGATTTAATTAATGGTCTGTTTACCTCCTCTTCCATATACGTAATGAAAAGGATTAATCATACCAGCTTGAATGCTGATCCCTGTCCCATTTCACTGGCCATTTCAGGCTATTAAACACCAGGTTTTCAATGGCAAAGATCAGAAGTTTCTGTCTCAAGCTTATATGATTCTTTCACAATCATCGTACCTTGACAAGTTTTAAGTTTTCAGTATCTCTTCCTATCTGGAGAACAAACACACAATGTTAATGGGAGTTCATATAGAAGAATCAAATGCCTCACCAACATTCAGACGCATGTAAAACATCAGACAAAGGGATTGCAAGTGAATAAGAAACAGCAACTGAAAGTCAAGAGCACTTGACCAAACTAGTTTGCTCTCCATACTGTCTCTACAGATATTACCTGCTCTAATGAGCTCCAAATCATTCCTTTCTTTTCCACCTCAATTTCCAAGGAGGCACATCCACTGCAAGGAACTCACTGTTTCTACCATCCCTGTCAGCTATCCCTATCCCTTTTTTACAGCCTCCCTTGAGCACATTTCTCCCACAGATGTTATCTTACACAAAAGCTAGGGGTAAGGAATATAAGGGTACATGCTGAAGAGCACAAATATTTGTATAGAAGTGTCTGCAGTAGCTGAAGGTACTTTGATTTCCTCATGTAGTCATGCCAGTGGATGCAAGGATCACATCCCAGAAAGCCTCTCACTGCAAATACTCCCATTTAGAAGACAGAGCACATGGAAATCTCCCTTTCAGTCGGGGAAAGCACTATGAATAGGTCAGCTTCTCAGCAGAGCTGCTTCTCTCATCTGAGGCCACTGCAAGTGAGCTGACAAAAAACAAACCAAGATCTGGTACTGGGCTGGAACCTGCCTTATTGCTCTGAGGCCTATAGCAGATCAAAAGAGGTGCTCCCAATAGCTACCTCTTCCCCTTTGTTGGCTGTATCTCCCTTCTTCCTGGCCTGCTAATGCAGAAATTGTCTCTCTAGACTTTTGGCAAGAAGGAAGTGGATACGGAGGGTTCTCAACATACAGAGAAACTTTATAGCTTCAACTACAACTGCTACATTTAAGCTGCCTGTGAATCACTAGTCAAAATGCCGATAGGTATACCTTTAGATGAGTGAGACCAATGGCCCAGCTCTCTCACACCAAAGTTTGGGGGGAAAAAAGTGGATTTATTTTTATCTGAACTTTTCTCAAGGAAGAGGGCAGGGCAAAATTGCCCTTCCATGGTGCATAACATTTGCTGGGGGTAAAGGTCCATTTTCCTCCTTAAGGAAGGGGAGAGATAAAGAACAGACAACGTGAGGGCAGATGCCCAAGCATGAAAGCAGATCACCCTCAGTGAGAGGTAGAGTGTCACTGCATGGAGTTGCATGGAAAGGGCTTTAAGGCCTCTTAATCAAATCACTGAGAGATTTGTATTTCTGTGAAATACATGTACCCACCCAGAGCCTATGATTAGGGAGAAAGTAGCATGCCCTCAGCTTCATCAGTCATTGCTTAAAGGCTGATTCATGAGAAAACCCACCATGTTCTGTTCCCACCATGGTTTCCTAGGACCTGCCTGCCTGTGACAGGGCTTTCTTTATTTCAGCATTGCAGGTGAGTTATTCTGTCCGTTGTTCCATTCCACCTCTCCACTAGCACCTCCATGTCGATTAAACCCCACCTCTGAGTTTCCATCTCCACTCCAACATGCATCTTAGCCTTTTCTTCCTGGCTTCTCACATCCCTTGGCAGCAAATCTGATGCAGCCAGAAAGCCCTGTCATCCCATCCACGCACTCCACCAACTACTCTGTGCTGGCTGTGAGATTAATTTAAAAAGCAGTAGAAAGAATCTGACCTTACAGACTATGGGTTTCTCCCTGACATATAACTTTCCTTCTGATCCATTTTCAAAAGAGGTCCAAAATTCAAGAAATGAGGTCCACTTAGCCTCATCTGTGTCCTTGGGAAAATGACGTAGTGAGTCCCCTTAGAATATATTTTGGGCACAAAAAGGAGAAGGTTGTGACTAGGAACAGTCAGTTTGGATGTTCCAAGGATAAATCGTGTCTGACCAGCCTGATTCTCTTCTATGATAAAAATGGGGCTTGTGGATGTGGGGAGAGGCATCGACGCCATTTACCTTGACTTTAGCAAAGCATTCAACACTTTCCCAGAATGTCTCAAATTTGATAAAAAGCTATTACGAGAGGGCTATCAGATGGGTTAAAAACTGATTGGATGATCAAGCTCAGAGGGCAATGTTTACACACTACCTTGAGGCCAGTACAAGATGTATGAGGTGTATATCCTGATACCTGTCCTGTTTAACATCTGTATTAATGACTTGGAGGCTGCAAGAAAGTACACTCGTATCAAATTTGCACTTGACACCAAACTGGGGGGACCAGTCAATATGCTTAATGCAAGGCTGCCATTCAGAACGGCCTAGACAGGTTGCAGGAATTGGGCTAACATGAAACTTATAAAATTCAATAAATTAGGCCCAGTTAGTCTCATCTGTGTCCTTGGGAAAATGACGCAGTGAGTCCCCTTAGAACAAACGCGAAGTCCCACACCTTGGAAGAAATAATTCATTGTGACAGTACAGACTGCCTGCCTAGGTAGCAGGTCTTCTTAAGAGAACCTGGAAGCCTGATAGGTAATAAGCCAAATATGAGCCAGCAGCATGCCCTAACAGCAAAACCAGCCAACAGCCCCCTAAGCTGTATCCAGGGGACCACAGCCAGCAGGTCAAAAGATGTAGTTATTCCAGTTCACTTGCCTCTTGTCAGAGTCTATCTAGAATATGTTGTCCAGATTTGGGGTCCCAGTGCAAGAGGGAGATTGAGAAACCAGTGCAAGTTGAATGGAGGTTGAGTGAGGTTGTGAGTACTCTGGGTGTGTACAACTTCTCCAGCATGTCTCTTCATAAGAATATAAATCCTTTAGAAGAAAACCCCTAAAAGATTATTTCTACCAAAAATATGCAAAGCTATTTCCATGGAAGGAAAATAGAGTGGGCTCTGAGCAGAGCAGCATCACAAAGAATTTAGGTTAGTTTACTGCCCCTCAGTCTTCACTTCTTTATAAAAATGTTATTTCCCAGTAACATGCACAGAGCTATCTCCTCACAAAACTAAATTTAGGGTAGGAAGAATATCCTTATCTAGGCCTACGTAGCTGGAGAGAAGGCAGAAATCAAAAGTCAGTCATTCTTTCCAAAAGAGGAAGGACACAGGAGCGTTCCTCCCATATATTTTATGATGGAGAAGATCCTGTGTTCTTTACAATCAAGGGAAACATGAGGATCTATCTGTTGGAAGTAAAACTTTCCCATTGGAATACCTCAAAGGGCCTCTAAAGGTCTCACATGTGATGTCACACAACACCTTTATTTTAAAAAAAACCAACACAACATGAAACTTGGTCAAAGACTGAAACAATAAGACCAAGATGCTTGTATTTTGAAAAAGACAAAAGGGATGTTGGCTGAAAATTCAAGATCAGTTAAACTTGATCTCAGCCTGGACAAACATTGAAACAGTTAATCCAGAATTATACTGGGAAAAATAAAATCAGCTGCCAAAAATATAGTGGAAAGTAGGTCTTGTTAGGTGGCTACCTTCTCTCTCCAGTACTTTTCTCTCTTTTGTTGTGGGGGGTTTTGGGGGTTTTTTTTGACAGGATGACATGCCTGGAAGGTAAAGTCAGCAGTGCTAGTGCAGCACACCTGGACATCCATAGCAATATTACAGCAATAGCCAGTTTAGTTGTCATTTCACACCCACTGTGCAGGTCCCAACACAATCCTGGCCCACAAACCATCCTGCTGCCTTTTCTCAATACAAAAAACAAACTCTAGCCCAAATACACTCTGTTTATAGCAAAGAAGTAGGGGGTGGGAAGGAGGTGGTAGTGGCAGTCTGCTGACTGTGGCATGCTGGCTGCAGGCACATGGAGAGCTGAACACGCTGCTTTCTTTCAGTCTTCCCAGTGCACTCTGTTCTGTAGATCCTGGAGCCAGGACAAGCTCTAGGCTTGGCTGCAGGATAAATGGGCACAGACCTTTGCCCAAGGACTGGCAGGCAAGAATGGCAGGGAGATTCGTGTCCCCATGGAAGGAGAAAGATAGAGCTGAGGGCTATAAGCTCTGTTCCTGATTATGGGTAGCCTGCAACCCCTGTTTCTGGAGAAAGAGTTGCCATGAAGAGCTTGGGGCACTCTGAGCCAGAATGGGCACTTGGGCAGGGTACAGATATGTGCCTTGGTCTGTGGCAAGGAAGAAACTGGGCAAAGTTTTCAGTAACAAATCTTTCCTACCATCACCTGCTTCTGAGGAGAACAACACGAAGGACAATGTTCTTTGGCTCAAGCTTCCTTCTGTGACATCTCAAGTAACAAATGTATGCTCCAAGCAACATATAGTGCATGCAATCTATGGATTAAAAACTAGCTCCCCATTTGAAAGTCAAGAGAAATTGTCAATGTGAAGACAGCACTGCACAGAGACAGTAGCAAAAGCTTGCAGTGGCCTACTGCAATTCCAGCTCACTGTTTGTATAGGTACAACATACAAATGGGTGAGATGAGATAAAACAAGGAAAGAGCTTGTGCTTAATGACATGACTCACATCATTCCCAGTAAAGCACATCCCAATGCAAATGACAAAGTGGGACTGCTGCTACAGGGGATTGTCTCAGAAGCAGACTTGGGAATCTGAGGCACAACATGAGCTCTCACATAACCCTCAGATCTACGACATGGGAAAGATTAATAGCAATATGTAAGCATCTTACATGCATCAATAAGACAGTTACTAGATCCTTTTCCCAAGTGGACATAAACTGTTTTCTTCCCTTGTTTATTCAAGACTGAGGATGTACTTACAAAGGTAATGCACCCAAGAGCAGGGTGCCAGTCTTGTAGGCAGAATTGTAAGGAAATTCAAAGCCAGGAAGGTGAAGTTGACAGGTTCAGCTTCAGAATGAGATACTGCTATACCGCCTCCTGCCACCAGCCAAAGGAGACAAGAGCTCACTGTGGTTTATGCCTGTTTGCATGAGATTAGTTACAACACAAGATTGTCTTCAAACACAGTTTACCAATCCTGGAAGAAATTCTGTTGCAGGGATTTGTTTTCACACTAAGGAGAATATACCATCACGGACTGCTGAAGCAAGACAAATTGTGCACATCTGAGAAGGTATTAAAAGGCAGATATCTACAGAGGACCCACAATAGGACTCTCCAGAAATACGGAACAGATCACACAAGGTCAATGGAGACATGACTGGCTCACAGCTATCCCAGTTGTATATGCCGTTTCCAATAGTTCAGCTCCCCAAAAAAACCTATGTCACCACCATTCAGTAATCAGTTAAGGGTCAAAAGATATGCAGAAACTGTCTCAGAAAATGAAATGGAGGCTGTTTTCATAAAACCATTTTCTCTGTTACTGAGAGCCCCCACAAATCATTCCTGGTGCAAGTCCTCTTTGATAGGTAGGCTAAGAGACAAAGTAGCTTTGAGTACTCCAGTGTAACTCCATAAAAGCACTGCAAGTCTTAGCCTGCAGTAGCTGATCACTAGCTCTCTATCACTGCTGTTCCCATTCTATTTCTCATGTTCCATTTTGCCAGGAGATACTGTCTGTTTGGTACTTGTTGGATTGTTTTGTGGAGCAGTGATTAGCACAGGACCAAAATCATCCAACCCTTGTGGACCTTTTTTCCCTTGCTATTACCAGAATGAGATTTCATCTTGATGTTCAGAGTCTGGAGACCCAGAGGTCAGAGGCCACCATACGATCCACTGAGCCACCCAGTCCCAAGATCACAGTGTTAACAAATCACCATTTATCTTCGTTACTGTAGCAAGTGTCCAAGGCAAAACGGTGCCAAAGATCACATCTGTTGGGATAACCTATTGATTTGTGTCATATTCTGCCCAATCCCTATTTTATTCTTGCTCAGGCAGAGGTCAAGTCAGGTTAAAAATAACTCCTTCAGTCTGAGGTTCAGGACTGAGGAATTTAAAGCCAGGCTGTTCTTCCCAAGGGTGGGGGTACAAAAATCTCCAACACAAGCAACAGGAGCAGTAAGATACAGCAGTTATGAACAAGAACTTGCAGTCATGAAGCCACAGCAGAGAGCTTTGCAGCTTTAACTAAAAGGCTTTTTT
Organism: Piaya cayana; assembly: GCA_013389865.1. Lineage (NCBI taxonomy): Eukaryota > Metazoa > Chordata > Aves > Cuculiformes > Coccyzidae > Piaya > Piaya cayana. Next base: position 89,914 of record WAAB01017905.1, read on the forward strand.
TTCTTTTTAAGAGAGAAAGAATAAATCAGTTGTCTTAGTTCATTCAAACAACTAAGCATTACAAAAGTTTACGTGATGTACATACACAGCAAATGCTTTGATGTACCAGTGCAGAGTGGTACAGATTCTATTACTGCATTCACACCTCCTAGCCAAAGTACACAGACCAATATTAGCATAATTCATCGTCCTTATTCCACAGTAAGTTAAAATTTTAAAATTTGTTACAGGGGTAACAAAAAAAAAACACAAACCCAAAAGATCAGAGTTGATGTTGTAGGTGCTGTTCCTAGCACTAATGTTCACATGTCATTTTTGTCAGAGAACTCTCTAGGTAGATGCACATTTTTATTTATATTATTTTCCCTCTTTTCAAAACCTTTTCTACAGGAGTTAAATTGCCAACACTTTAGAGGTATTTTGCCTTCCATTAACATTATGCCCTTCAGGAAATTAAATTTTAAACTAATACACACTTTTCCTGGCTTTTTCATTTAAAAAAAACCCCATAATCTACATGCAAAACAGAAAATATTTCTTTATAGCATCTACATGATCTCCTGAAAATCCTGCCCAATATTGCAGAAGAGGATCTTACCTTTACTCTGGCATCATGTTCCCACCCTTGTATACACACTGGATGATTAAGAAAAGGACCCAGTTAGTTATTTCATCTTTTTCTAACCACAGTTTCTGACATTTGTACTGAAGCTCATCAGGTTTTAAGGGGGCCCGAACAGGTAGACAAGCCCTCTTTTTTCCTCACCACACAAAGATTTACATTTAAGTATCATTCACCTAATGTCCACACTACTGCAGGCCTCTGAAATCTTTTACAGAAGGAAGGAAAGGAAAAAATGAGGGGGAACTGAAGTTTTCCCTGGCTTACAGGCAGGCACAGAGGAGGTAGGCTGGCTCACTGAACACAGCCATTTAACCCTTCCTCAACATACTGCAATTTTGGCACAGAGGGGAATGGCTTGTGAGAGCAGGCAGTGGATACAGGGCTAAAACCTCTTAGAAGGTACTGAGAAACATGAACATTTTCATCCCTGCCCTGTCACAGAACTCAGCTGCCCCATGGTTAAGCAGGTTCAGAGATTACTAACATTGCTGAACATCACAGACAGGTTTTTGTCTGTAACAACCAACAGTAAGAAGAGCCAAAGGGCAGTTTAAGTCTCAGCAATACCATACTCGCTTGTATGATATATGCTGCAAAGTCACCTTCTCCCTTACCATATTCCTTCACCAGGCATTTCTGGAGTAGTAAGGCACAGTCCAGCGCTGGGATGCAGGAACTGGCTACAACAAGAGTTAACCAACTGTGGCTGCTCTGTCTTACAGGTTAAAGAGGAGACCAACAGCACAGGCAGGAGGAAGAGCAGCCAGGGGCAGGAGGCAGCAGAGACCTGGCAAAGCACTATCCTCTCTGCTCTTTCTCTAGCGGTTCTGCGGGCGATTACTCCAGAGCATCCAGCCATATCAAAATCAATAAACAATTTCTACGCAGCCCAGGGAACTTTGCCACACTTAATAAAAGTCTCCAGTCACAGTTACGGCTTCATTTCACCTTAACGTCTTCTTTAACTGTCCCTTCTTTTCAAGATCAATTAGAGGCACGTGCAAAGAGAATAAAAAACCAAAACAACCAACAACAGGGAAAAAACCTAAAATGCAAGGTCAAACTAAGCAGCCCAGCTTTCTCCCTCCCGTCATCACTCTCCTGAGGCAAACATGGAAATACAGGGACTGACAAGTAACTCACTGGGACACCGTGTTTACACATGCTTATTGCAGCCTCTGGATCTGGATGCAGATCAGCAAGAGACCAGCCTTATTTAGGAGAATTGGAGTATTTGGTAGGACTTAACTGAGCTTGTAGAAACCACTTTTATTCCCTACAATTTCAATGCAAAATTAGCACTTGAATAATTCCAAATACAAAAGGTGAAATTCTACTATCCTCGAAAGAGATATAGCACAGGCACCTTTAAGAAGGTCTTAATCTTGTCCTGGGCTGAGTCCCAATGTTGCCTTGGGTTCTGATGAGACATCCAGAACCCTGCCACTGAAGCATCCTTGGTACCCCAGCAGTGGACATGAGAAAAGGGGTAACAAAGGATCATAACTACCATTAATAACAACTGAGGGCAAATAGCTGTATTTCAGTCCTTCCTCCCACTTTGGAAATTGCAGTGCTAATATTGCTTTGATGTTGTGTATTCAGGTTAAAGGCATTAGAAAAGTTGTTTGTCGTTTTTTTGGTAGCTTGTACAAAATAGCTGGTTCTGCACTTGGGACATCTGCTTTTTAATAAAATAGATGATATTCACTTTGTGGAGGGACTGGCCTATATGCCAGACCTTCGGTCCTTAAGAGACTCCTTAGGGTCAAATGTTTCCTCAGGTAGAACCCAGAGTCTCTGCCCTGGCTGAGTTGAGTGTGCAGGTCCCCATGGCTATTTCGGTCAATAAGAGCTGAACCAACTCTTTCACTGTTTTGCAACAATTTAGATCTATGCAAAGTAAGATTCAACAGCTCTGTGCCCCTGATGCCACCACTGCCTTTAGGTCCTTAACCGTAGCAGAAACAGACTGAAATCATTACAGCTCCTCAATTTGTCTCACTGCCACAGGAACCAGTAAGGAAAGATCTGCTTTGCCCTCATCCTATCAGACACAGGAAAGAGTCACCAGAGAGAAATCCTGGCGAAGCAGCAACTCGAGGCACTGACCTGTTCAGGGACTAAACTGCCACAATTTGGTAGCAATGATGTGGGAAGTACTATTCCCACATGTAATAGCTTGGCCTCTTAGATTGCTCTAGAGAAATGGATCCTGCCACTGAAAGCATATCTTGGAAGCAGAAAGCATGTGGACTGCAGAAAGCAGGACACTTGCCATCATGCTACTTTCACTAGCAAAACATCTCCCCAGCTTAGGCTTCGATTCAAAAGTGTATATATACTGAGCCTGGGTCTCCTCTTATGCTCCCTTCACTGGAGCAAAGACCACAAAGGAGGAAGTTTTGGGACAGGCAGACATCACTCTCCAGCTGGGTCCCACTGCTTTGGAAGGTCATACACAGATCTAAATGCATGCACACAGTCAGCAGGGTAACCTGGTTTTTGAAATGAAAAAAATCCAAAGGTGGTGTACAATAAGGTAAGATATAAGAAACAACAATTCACTCAGCCTTCAATCCAAATCATATTATTCTCAGAACATCTCCAAAGCATTTGCTCTGCTCTTCAGCTGGATCTCTACTCCAGACACATCTGCTTCATATCTTGGTTCCTCTTCTTCCTGCCTATACATGCCTACATGTGTCTTCCCTGATGCCTTTCAACGTGCTTTAGCTGGTATCCTGAGATGACCTGGTGCAAGCCTTGAAAATTAAGGACAATTAATTCAGCTATTAACAGTTGAGCAGTCTCTCTTTTTTGCCATTTTATTTCATGCTGATGTCATCACAGATCATGTATCATCCTGCTCTTCCTCTCCTTTATTACTTGTGGCCTACACTCCCATCTTGTCTCTGAAAAGTAAATGCTCCTATTCCAAGTCTAAGTCAAATTCCAGGTCAAAGCTTCAGGGCCAGTTGGGTTTCAGTACTAATCAGAACCTTCTATGGACTATGGTGGTACAGAAAGTGAGGAAAGACAGAGTTTACAATGATCCCACAGCTACAGCAGTTGTTTAGGGCACCACCTTGGTCTGTGGATTGCTTTGCTGAAATAATACCTTTTACATCTCCCAGCCTGAGGTAATACTTTTCCAGGAGACCACCAGAGACTTTTCTTCACATGACCCTTTCCAAGAAGTTTAAAGCTCTTCAGCCACCATTCTCTGGACACTGCAGACTTTTCATCATGCTCACACCATAGCAACTCTAAAGTAACTCCATCAGATGGAGTGAAGTATTTCAAAGGAGGTTATGCAAACCTGTGCCTGATTATATCCTCATAATGAGAGGCCTCCCAGGGAACATTGAGATGACCAATATATTAAAGAACACATCAGAAACTAATAGGGTGTTAAATATTTCCAACTGAGAAAAGCCTACATGGCTGGGAGGAGACAGTTCCTGTAAAAGACTGCATACTGCTGCATCACAAGCCTTCAGCAAGAATAATGATTTTCTTGCTTGCAATACTTTACAGACTGAGACCAAAGAAAATCTACCTTTGCTATTTAAATGTGAACTATCTTAGTGATACCCTGTGATATGGATTTGGTTATAATTTTAGTATTTAATTTGCTGCTATGGTTCTACTGCCTATATGAGTGGGCACATAGCAAAGCCCAGAAACTGCAGCCTACAACAGAATGCAGCAATAACCACTACAATAACCATCGGTAAAATGGAAAAATACTGTTTGAGTAGTTCCTGGTTTGGTTGGGAAGGTTTGGAGGAAGAGAAAGAAGTCAGAATGAATGTATGTGGAGGCCAAATAATGAAGACTCTAATTAGTCACTTGTGTGGAGCCACCAAAAATATAACTTGCAATAAAAGAGTACAGTGAAAGTCTCACTAAAACAAAGGTGACTGGAGGGATGAGATTTCATAAACCATTTGGTGGTTGGAGTCAGAAGACAACTTTTTCCTCCACTAATATGTTAATACACATTTACTACACATCAAGTTTATATGTACCTGGAACTCACCAGTTAGAAGCAAGACACTCTCCCAGGCTACGACAAAGCAAGCTTTCCTTTTATAATCCAGAAAAAAAGCAGGTGCACAGTATTTTCAGATCCACCAAAGTTTCTCACTTGCCTCTTCAACCTAGTTTTTTAAGCATGCACTACAGGTGCAAGTAAGCTTATTTCCACATTCCCCTCACCCTCATGCCCAAGCATTTGGTTACATCCAAGCAAGGCCAGGAGATGACCATTAGCATAAGCCATGTCTTACCTCCACAGAGGGAAAACCAGCTTCAGGGTCCTGACTCTATGGGAATATAAAGGAAAGATCCTCCAGAAGAAAGGTAACAAGCCATTAACCACTGCATGTATAAGAATCAACTTTTGCAGTTGTTCAAGGATGAAAACTATTATGGCTGGAACATTTTTTCCTTTTTGGAATATGCAGGCACATTACACAGAGATATCTTCTTACAGTACCTCCCAAACACTGGAACATTTCATAGAATCTCTAGCTTGGAAAAGATCTCAGGATCATCAAGTCCAGCCATACTTGTCCACTACTAAATCATGTCCCTGAGAACCTCATCTACCCATCTTTTATATACCTCCAAAGACAGTGACTCAATCATGTCCCTGGTCAGCCTGTTACAGTGCCTGATAATCTTTTCAGTAAAGAATTTTCCTAATATCCAGCCTGAACTTCCCCTGGTGGAACTTGAGGTCATTTCCCCTTGACCTGTCCCCTGTCACTTGGGAGAAGAGACCCACTTCTCCACAACCTCCTTTCAGGTAGTTGTAGAGAGCGATGAGGTCTCCCCTCAGCTTCCTCTTCTCCAGGCTAAACAACCCCCAGCAATCTCAGCCACTACTCATATGACTTGTTCTCCAGTCCCTTCACCAACTTTGTTGCCCCTCTCTGGACAAGCTCCAGAACCTAAACGTCCTTCTCATAGTGAGGGAACTAAAACTGAACACAGTATTCAAGGCGCAGCCTCATAAGTGACGAGTACAGGAGGAGAATCACTTCCGTGGACCTGCTGACCACACCATTCCTGATACAAGCCAAGATGCCCTTGGCTGCCTTGGCCACCTGGGCACACTGCTGGCTCATGTTCACTCAGCTGTCAAACAACACCCCTCAGTCTTTCTGTCAGGCAACTTCTCATCCACTCTTCCCCAAGCCTGTAGCACTGCACAGGGTTGTTATATCCCAAGTGCAGGACTCTGCACTTGGCTTTGTTAAACCTCATCCCGTTGGCCTCAGCCCACCAATCCAGCCTGTTCTGCAGAGCCTCCACACCCTTCAGTAGATCGACATTTCCTCCCAACTTAGTGTCATCTGCAACTTTACTAAAGCTACATTTGATCCCCTCGTCCAAGCCATTGATAAAGATATTGAACAGAACTGGATCCAACACAGAGCCCTGGGGAGCACCACTTGTGACCAGCCTCCAAATGGATTTATCTCCATTTACTATGACTCTTTGGGCCTGGCTATCCAGCCAGTTTTTTACCCAGCAGAGGCTGCACCTGTCCAGGCCAGTGGAAGCCAGTTTCTCAAGTAGGATACATGAGAAACAGTGTCAAAGGCTTCACAGAAGGCCATGTACACTACATGGATGGATGAGCCTTTCCCTCATTCATCAAGTGGGTCACCTTGTCATAGAATGCAATCAAGCTAGTTTGGCAAGACCTGTCTTTCATAAACCCATGTGAGAGGGCCTGATCATCCATCTGTCTTGTGTGTGCTGTGTGATAGCACTCGAGATGACCTGCTCGATAATCTTCCCTGGCACTGAGGTCAGACTGACAGGCCTGCAGTTCCCTGGATCCTCCCTCCAACCCTTGTAAAAGGGTGTAACATCTGCCAGCCTCCAGCAAGTGGAACTCTCCCAGTCATCCAGGGCTGCTGGTAGATGATGGAAAGGGCTTTCTAGATTCACAGAAACCCTATCTCTATGTTGAGCAACAAAGAGTCCTTATCTAGGGGAACGAATGGAGATGGAGTAGGATGCATAAATAAACCAGAATCATGCAGCCAACTGAATAACATCCATTCCATAATGACTTGTCATAATCCTGTGCCAGGATATGGGGAAATGGACCAAACAGTTTCCCAAAGGGAGATATATGTTGGAGGAGGAATGGGAAAAAACCCCCAAAACAGATGGAGTCTAACTTTCTGACTACTACATTGCATCCCCTTGGTGTAAGAGGGAAATGGATGTGCACCTTGAGCAACAGATCCCATTTTCCTGATCTGTCTACTACTGTAAGACTGTGATTTTATACAGGGAAAAACAGAGCCCTGGAAGTGTCTGGAATAGAAAATATCACAGTTCTTTCCCCCTACCAACATGACAGTCCTAAGGACCAAAAAAAGCAACACATCTGCTTGTCTAACTCTTGTAGGGCTCATTTCAGCTGTGGCACTGTACTGCATCCTCCCATCAACTGGCACTTAGGCTTCAATTGAGAAGGGGAAGGATTTAACACAGGAATAACCCAATGTTAATGCCTTGCCAGAGGTGCATGAAGCACTCCAGGTTGCCAAGGGGCCTGACAAATATTCAGTTCCTTAGGACAATGTATTTTGTACTGCTTATGGGCTTATGCACTCTCACAACTGGAAGTGCAGCCCACCTCCCCACAAGGAGAAGAGGACTGGAAAGTCAGACTCTGTCTTCAGGTGTGGAGGAACACAACCACTGCATCCATGTGCACCCAGGCATGCAGAGCTCAAACAGTACTGAAACATTAGCTCTGCCTTCACAGGATGCGCATGGCCTGCATACCCTGAACCTGGCACATAGGAGAACACAGAAACTTTTTTGGATATGAGTGCACACCTCCATCAGCCAGGTTCTCCTGGCTTCACAGAGGCTTTCAGGACTCCAGAATCCTTCATCATTCCCTATGTGTTCTCAACAGTGCAGACAGATTTGTAAAGGCAGTTGGGGCAAGGTAAGCTGAGAGTTGTTTGTTGCTTTGACAGAGAACTTGAGGGTGGGGTCAAGAGACAAAAAAGGTAAGAGAGTGACCCCTGCCCTGCCCAGTGTGTCCCTCATCCCTTCTGAGACAAGTTTGTCACTACTGTGACATCTTCACTTGGCCCCTTTGTCCTTCTTTAGAGATTCAGCTGGTTAGCAAGCATCCCCATTAGCAAGCCCTAGGCCACTCTCACAAGTAGCAGCCTGCTGTAAAAGGCAGCCACTTTACCAGGCAATAACACCTGATGGAGAGAAAATTCCTGTAAGCAGATTCCTTGCAACTGAAGCAGCAACCTTGACCAGTCACTTCAGAGCCCTGTTATATCCATAATGATACTGTCTCCACCTTTCCCTTCCCCCCAGCATGAAAGATGAGTGGTTGTGTGGAACGAGTCCCCGAGCTGTGATGGGAATCCGTCTCGCTTGGCTGCAAAAAATATATATATCCTGGTATGGCTGTGATGAATCCTTTCATTATTCATCTGCAATTGCCCTGCTACTGCTGCTGTTCCATTCTCACTCTCTCTTTCTTTTATAAATAAAAATGGAAACAGATTAATGACAAATGTTGACAGAGATTGCTTTTAAACAGCCACACCTAAATGTGGGCTATGGGGGAGGAGTAGTGGCAGAGTAGCATCAGAGACATGGGAAGACCGGGAAAGACAATGTAAGAGATGGGAAATAATAAAGATGCTCACTCCAACTGGGATAGATGAGCGGTGACTGGAGTGGAGTATTTTTCTGGTGATGAGGACCTCAATTTGCTCTAACAAATGAGCTCTGGACTAACAGAGCTATGTTTCCAAAATATCTGAAATAACTAGCAGAAGTTAGGTGCGCTGTCAAAGATACTCTGGAGCAAAGTCTGCAGAAAATCAAGCAACATATTAATATCCACAGAAAGAAATGGCAACACACAACAGGCAGTTAAACACAGCAGTCTCCAGTGAAGAATAAATAGTACTAGATAATGCTGCTTGGCCCACTCCTGGTGACCAATGAACATCAAGGCTCTAGTCTGTGCAACTGTCAAAGCCACTTGTCTTTTGGTTATGTGCCTCAGACGGACAGCCTATGACCAGTCAGGCCACAGGCTGACCCAGTGATTGACTCCCTTCCCTGTACGTTCCCACTGCATGAAGAAACATGACAAGCCTTTTATCCAAATAGCAACCCCCAAAAAGTGTATTGTTTATTCCTACTCAATGTTTTATCTCCTTGTTGAAGGAAGGATAGGAGGAGTGGCAGAGGTCTTTAATGCATTTTGGGTTTACTTCTGGTCTTAAAATAATCCCTTGTAGCTATTCCACGTAGGTGGGCTGCAGGAGACAAATAGCTCTTAAAGTGCTGTCCTCACATAACCACACCATATTCGTCCCTTGTAGATCCTGGCACATTTTCTCTTAAGCCAAACTTCAAGTTCTCATCACATTAATAGGTGAAAGACCTGACCTCCAAAATGACCAACTCAGACTGCTTGGTGTGCCACATGCTGCTGCAGCATCACAGAGACAAGAAGCTACAGCCATTGCACCTGCCTTAGCCTTGATGTTGTATCCTGGACCTTCTCGGTATTGTGTAAACCCTGCATGTTGGAATAGGTCTCCTCTCCCCCATAGGAGGACTGATGCCATTCTCTTTTCCTTCACACCTACTGGAGCCCTTTAAATTAGCTGAGAGTCCAGAGATTACATTCAAATTTTTGTCTATTTTCCTCTCCATTTTTAATCTGTTCCTCCTCCTCCACACAGTTTGAGTTCTGCTATCACTTCTCTATGTACCTCAACACCTGCAGTGATCTCTAGTGACTGTAGTTTCCTCCTCTAGATCTGCGCCATGCTTTCTACCTCAGCCACTGCCTATCCAGTTGAGGATATCATGTCTGCTAAAATCACCCTTTACCAAACCATTCGCAAGACCTTCTTGCCATGAATTACAACTCCTAGCTAACTCCTCATTACCATCAAAGTGCTTGGTATCACATTTGAAAGCAGATATGTATATGGACTCATTGCTGCTTGCTCCTTGCCAGCCTCCCACTTAACTAAACACATTTTCATCCTTCCCTCAGAATTGCTTCTGCTCTTTTGCTGCCAAGCCACCCTACTGTCCTCCTCGAAGCACACTGCTTCTTGGACTCCTTTCAACAGCAGCTAATGCAAAGCATTACAGCACAGAAGCCTGTGCCAACATCCAGTGCATAAACAAAGACCAGATACATGAGAGGAGAGAACACACTGTCAGCATTTAATAACAAACACTAATTGTGAACAGGGGGATGGAGTTCTCCATCCTTGTTCTTTCAGCAGCCAAAAGCTATCTGAGCCAGGAGACGTGCCCATTCACAAACCAGGATCCATTAATCATTGAATGGCCCCCTGCTCACTGTCTGACTGACTGCCACAAGCCTGCTCCAGCCTGCTCATGTCTAACTGATCCACTGAATGGATAGACAGCCTCTTAGAGTTTTGTCTGTGCCTCATTAGTGCAAGGACATAGAAATATAAGGTCTTTAGGGAGGTAATATCCGAAGCCTTTTGGGCCTGCCACAAATTTCCCCTGCAACCTTTGCAAAGTTTTAACTTCTCTCTGTGCCCCTTATTTTACTGATAATACATCCCATCCCAAAAGGCTACACAGCATGCTGTTTGTGAGCCTCAATATTTCAGCGCTTTTACTGAAAGCTACTGCATATTATAGATGCCTTTTTTTCCCAATAACATTTTCATCTGCCAGAAACTCTGCTTCTCATCACATGCAACGTGGTGCAGAGATGCTAAGAATGTTCTGTCATTTTACCCCATCCATTCATTACTCCATATAGATAAACAAATCAGCTCCCAGAACAGAAGAGGTCCACTTAAGAGACACTTGGGTTCTCCAGAGCAGACAAGTCCCCACCAGCCATATCCCTGTTTAGAAAGCATACGTGGTTATTTAACAGGAAACATAACCTCAGCTAAAGCTGGCAACAAAACCCCTAAGGAGACCTGGAAGCAGAGGAGAGACAGTTCTTGGTGAGGCTGCTCCAAGTGACTTTACAACCCCCAGAAACACCTCTTATAGCCTTGGACTCTATAGAGTTCCCACAACCTGCTGAATACCTGGAGAACATGGGGCAGTGGACACATGCGATTGAGCCAAAGTTAAAAGCTTGGTGCTGCCAGCTGCATGAGTCTCCCTCATTCAAACCACTATTCCCCAAGACTTCCTTCCAACACACACCCCATCTTCCCAGACCTGTCTTCATAACTTGGGCTGCCTCTGGTGCTCTTCGTACACATCAATTGAACCAAATCAACTGAATAAACCATCAGAAATCAAGTAATTTTTTGCAGCTGAAGGGGCTGACGTGACTCAAAGCCATCTAAGGAGCATCCAAGGCAAGCAGCAGGAGCTTACAGTCAGGCATGGGGAGACACTAGGGTGAAGATGGAAGGAGAAGGCTTCCTCTTTCAGCAGAGATGAACTGCTTACCTCACCTCATGGCCTTGCACCCCATACTTAAAGAAAACAGCAGCAAAATTTTAGTCAACTGTAAAGAATTCGTAGAGTGCTTTAGGATGTATTTGGACATAAAAAAAAAATAGTAGAGAAAAGGAAGGTCAATGCCCTTCCCAATTTCTAATTGCTATAGGATTTCAGTTCCCACAGACACTAAGGTGATGTTGGAAACCCTTTGAGTTCATTGCAGCTGAACTTACTGTCCCAATCTATCCAGCTGCACATGCACTCCATCCTACATTCTCCTCTAATCCTCACTGTACTTCTCAGTTGATTTTAACCTACAGAGCCCTTCTGGCTTCAGAGTCCCAGTTCCTTCCTCCCCCCCTAGTATTCAGCCCTTTCCTCAGGCTCTGGGGCCAGGAGTTCCATAGTTACTTGTGTTACAGCCTCATGAGAGATTTTAGCTGTTCCCTTGTCTTAGAAACTTGGTTAGCATCAATGCTGTTTGTCATTTTCCAAATGAACATCCTGCATTAAGATACATGAAGTTTTAGCCCTCCAAACATTGAGCAGATTTTAACTCTGTGGAAAGACAGAAGATCTGGAGTCTATTGACCTTCACACACCATCACCAAGTCCACCTTTCACTCAGGCTTATGTTTAATGAGATAACATGAAGTGCCTAAGTAATGGGGTATAGTATTCCTACGATTATAAACTGCCCAAGCAAAGGCCTAGTCCAGCCTGTCTTTTTCCAACTTTATCCTGCCCTTTGTGTCTCACAGCTTTGCCCCTTTGCCCTTGTTCTGACTATTCCCTGATCCTCCCATCGAGTGACAATTTGAATTTTAAAGCCATTTACTCTCCAAAAGGTGCATAATCAGATTTTTATCCTGTACTTTTCTGATGTGACTTTTTTATTATGACATCAAGTACTGACCCATAATAAGGATGTAAATGCTCACTTTAATGTCTATTACCAGTATCTGCAGATGCATATAAAATTATAGTATCATCACATAACTAGATATTAACCTCTTGAGCTCCATGACAGACAAACTCTCCAGGGAACACTGTACTCCAGTCCTCAGTTACTAGCAGCAGTTCAGTGACAGCAGAAGTTGTATTCATCCATATCCTAAATACTCAAGGTGCTTGCTGAATGACAGAGGGTAGTCATATTCTAAATACACCAGTTCTGGTGCTTCCAGTTGCCAGCTGTTTGTAACAAGCATTTGGGTCCTTCCTAGAAACAAATACACAGTTATATTTAAGTATACATACAGGTGGGACATAGCTTACTCAAAACAAAATTGTGGTTTTCAGCAAAGTTGTTTGGGTCACATGGTGGTGCATAATCATCACTTTACCTACAGCAATTAGCAGACAGAAGATAATGTGTCATACCACATGACATTTTTTAATGCTTCTACTGAGCAAACAAGGCATTTTGCTCAGAAAATGCCTATTTAGCACAGGTGTAAAAATGCAACGTGTGAGCAAGGAATAATGCAGCCCACAATACTTTATTACAAGGATAAGGATACCACAAGTGCAGCCACCTGCCCAATATTAAGATAGTATTCTTCATAGAATTTCACACATTCTGATTTTCCTCTTTCAGGTTAACGGCATCTGTTTACATCAGAAATTGGGTATTCAGCTGTGAACAGAGCCTGTCAACCCATGTCTGATGCAAGAATCCTACAGAAACCTGGAGAGGGATGCTGTCCGTGTTTTTTTTAAAAAAAGATCTAGACCTGAGAGTTAATGGGAAGAAACAGAACAAAACACAGGATAATAGAGACAAAATTTGATACAATTTTTTACTTTGTACTTTTCTCCTCCTTTCTGATACAGCTCAGTTAGGTGATTGATTCCAGTTCCAAAGAGGGTCTCTGACCCAAGGGCATTCTTCACAAAATATATACTAACATTTCCAATATTTTAAAACTTGAATTGGACATCAACTGGCAGCCTATAATTTGTTAAATAACAACCAGGTTTTCTGCACTGGATAGTCACTACTTCAGAGTTTAGGGAAAAGAATCAGAGGGCAAGACTTGAAAATATCAGTGCAAGGCATGAGTTAATAGTTGTATCGTCATATGATGTTCATGTATAATTGTTCAAGAGCAAGTTTTCACCTACTTATTGCTCTTTCTCAAGTTGTAGACAAGCTATTTCATAGCAGATCCTCTGTGATACTATGCATTTGGGCTGCTCCTCCACTTTAAGTTCCTTTGAAGTCTAGCAATCAGACATTTCCGGAGACAAAGCATATTTCGGGAAGCTAAAATACTCTACAAGGAAACCCCAATATGAAGTGAATACGTATGAGAAACTCCTGGCTAAAAAAATAAATAAAATCTATCTATCCATACATCCATATCTGGTTATAGATAAAATTACTCAAAAATTAAAAAAATAACTGCCATCCTAATTTATCCCTTTGCATACACATTACAATAATTGCAAATCAAATGATCACACAGTTTATTTTCTGTAATACTCTGGCTTAATACAGAGCACAGAAGATGCACCTCTGGAAAGGTGAGGGCTGAGAGCTAAAGGAGATTCATGGAATCATAGGGTCTGACTAATTTGCTGCTCAAGACAGAAAGAACGAAGCAGGAAACTATCACAGCAAGATTCTTGCAATGAAAGCAATCAACCACCAGCCCTGGAGAGCGATGCCTGCTGGTTGCCCACGTTCCAGTATCAGAGAAGATGGAGAGAGACCAGTGACGAGGAGAGTGCTCCTCACCTCACCAGTAATTGCAGCTGGACTTGCACAAGTTCTGAGCACTCATAGCTGCTGTGTAATTTTGTCAGAAATCTGATTTGAACCTAGAAAAGGCTAGAAAGTAAGCCCCTCCAAACTGCCAGTGCCTGGGTATCTCATCTTGGGCCGCTCAAATTCAGAGATAACTTGGCGGTTTTTCTTCAATCATTATGTCTTAAAGTCCCCATTTATACAATAAGGGTGACAATAACATCCAAATTCTCAGCACATAAATAAATTCATCAACATTCTCAACTGCCATAGCAGGAGGTACGCTGAAGACACGGAAACGAGGAGACTTATTCTTCCTGTTTCAGAGCGGTATCTGGATGCTGTGCAGTAAGTCAAATTTGAAGTCCGTCTAAATGAGGGGAAAAATAAAAGCTAAACCCAAGCAGCTGTACATTCAGATAGTCTCAACCGTTCTACACTGACTGAGGTTGGAACCCAGTATGAAACTTGGGGACAGGGAATGGGATGGGACACAGAACCCTCAAACCCAACAACAAATCATGCAACTGGTTGACTGCATTGTACTCTGCATGCAAAAGGGCATGGATTACAGCAACACCAATCACTTGAATTGTAACCTTACTTGTCAAGAGCAAGCAAATTTTCCAATTTGTTTTCTTTCTTATTGGGGTCGTGGGGTATGGGGATATGTGTGCGATAAAGGTGGTGCTTGTTTAAATGCCTAAATAAATATGTAAACACAGAGATCCTGTGCCTTAAGAGTCATGCAGCCTACAAATGTGGTCAGGAGGGTGGGAAATGCCACTAGCCCCAGCACAGCCCAGTGGTAGCCCCTGTGCAGCTTGAGTGCAGGCCACTAGCTGCACCTCATGGTCCCTTTCCCCTCTCCTGGTAACCAGACCCTGCATTCCTCACTCCCTGCTGTCTCCACAGTACCTGAAAGAACCAGCAATGTTTAAAAGGCTTGTGAAAGCTCCCCTTGTTGCTCTTGTTCATATAGATTCCTTTCATGGTGACCCTGGACAGCCAGGAAAGAAAGCACAAGACTTCTTTCACTCATCATACAACACTCAGCATTAAGAGCATCTTCACCTCACGTTTTTTCAAAACAGGAACACACGTTTCCCCATGGTGGGGGTCTGCGCGAGTCCAAGCACCTGCAAATTCTGTGGTAAAGGAGGATGAAGCGGAGTCCTAAGGCAATGATGGTGAACGCCTCAAGAAGCTGGTGTCAAAAATTATTAGAAAAACATCAGTGTCAGTGCTGGCATTAGTTTAGCAGAACTATTAGTTTGCCATCACTGCCCCTGCAGGCAGTCTGTGAAGAAGAAGCTACGACACTTCTCAAAGTAAGATTTCTCCAACTAGGTGCAATTTTTAAAGTGATTTTTGCAGAAGGTATGCACTTCATCTGCCTAACGACAGCAGCTCCTGACTAAGATATACTCTTGTTCTCACCTTTCTCCCTCTACCTCCCTGTTGCTCCCCTACTAGAAATGAATGAAATTAATATCATTTAGCATTTTGAAACTTTACACTGTTTTATTAAAAATCTATTATCAAGTATCTGCTCTTACTGGGAAGTACCTTTACTTCAGAAGAAAACAAATCTTGTACCCCTCGATTTGTATTACTCTTTATGTAGATGTGATAAATCCTCCATTACTATGTAGCAAGTCTATTTGTATTCATTTGCAGTTCCAGTTGATTCTCTAAGCTGAAAAAGTATGAAGCAAGCACGGTCTGAAAAACATCAAAATAGTAAAAAGCCACCAGAGTCAGCCCTGCTACTGAATTTAACAACACCTATTCAAACTGAACTGAGAACATTCTCAGCCGTTGGGTCTAAAAGGAAGTCTGAACAGGAACAACTCAGCTTTTTTTCTTATAGAAATGCCTCCAGTTATCAAACATAATGTTTTCTTCCTAAAAAAAAAAAAAGCTAGTAAGAGGAAGGCTGAATCAGCTCATAGTGATTTTCAGCTTTCTGACACTTTTGACTATTACCCATAGTTGATCATGTTTACCAAATCTGGGCACTTCCCATAAGGGAAACTATTGTTAAGAGCTCTTTTCTCCTTGCTCCCAATAAAAACCAGCACATTTCACCAGCAACACTTCCAAATTCTCACAGCTGCAGCCTGCAGATAAGAGGAAAATCATCACTCTTAAAAACTTGGGAACTCCCTCTCCCCCCCCACTATAGCATTGAGAACTTGAAGCAATTTTCAAAGTATCTTGACTTTTTTTAAAAAAAAAAAAAAAAAAAGCATTCAATCAACTTGGCATCAAATTTTTTACAATTTATTCTTTGGAATAGTTAGTGGAGAAAGAGTCCTGTTTACCTTCCACAAGTATGCATAGCTATCAATACTGACATACAAACACATGCAAAAGAAATAATTCGAAGTCCACTGCTCATTTGATCTTTGAAGCCACTGCTAAAAAAGAGTGGTGCCAATGTCTCTTAAAAGGATGTTAGCACTGGCAAGTTAATAGATATCCATTAAACAATTGAGACTAACCTGCTCATTTAAATGAAATCCCTTTTGGGACTGGGCAGATCTGAAGCAGTGACTTAGAAGTGAAAGTTTACTTAAGAAATTCAGGAATTGATACAAATTCCAAACAGGAGGCATCTTGCTTGTCTAGAGACAAAGTCATGATAAACCGGGAAACAAACAAAATCATTGCAAAAGACCCAAAGAATAGACATGATGAATTACCTTAAATCTTTCACTCCAGTTTGCAATTCAAAGGAAGAAAAGCATCTTAACTCCCTATAGACCTTCAGGTTACAGTTTATACTTAAGGAAATGGTCAAGGAAGCATGCAGATAAATGGACATTCAAATACTGTAAATCTAGTGAAGCCTCCTCTCTCACTCTCAACTCAGTTCGCTTTATATCAGATAAAATGCTTCTTTCATATATTGATTTACTTCCAGTTTCCATAATCAAAACAAAGATTTTGCAAGAGCCTCATTCACCAAATACACATCGTGTTTAAGACAGAGGAATACAAGCAAGAAATCTTCCTTATTTGCATATTACCCTCAAAGCACAGCCCTAGTAACCCAGAGACTAATTCCTATCAAACAGTTAAATCTTATGACCACATAAACCATTTGGGACATGTACAATGCAGGTCTTTAAAGATTTTGAGTAGATCTGTTTGTGAACTATCTCTAGGTAAGCCCCCCTAAGACAGGAGGAAGATAGAATGCAACCAATGATTGCCTTGGCTAACTGTCTAGTGTGACCAAGCTTCAGAGAAAATTCAATGGCTTCGGCAGCCCCCAGATGCTCTGGTCAGGCTGGGTCAGTCTCAGTTCAGGGCACTCTTAGAAGAGCTTCCAGCAACGAAGTCTCACATACACCAATCTGGGCAACAAATGCTAGGATGGGATGTTAATGCAATGTCCAGGACATAGAGATCTGAAGCAACAATTCAAATGTGGCACTATTCCTTCAATGGAATTTTACATTCATTTTGAAACAAAAGAACAGCACAATGTACTTCAAAGCTGAAAAAGCTAAGTAGTCATTGCTCCCTAATATTAGGGGACATAGTACCAAAAAATTGCTTCCTCCAGTCACACCACCTCTCACAGATGAGTGCAGAAGAGCTCTTTCACTTGGAGAAACCTACCATTTGCTCCTTTGGTCCAACAGCGAAGGCTACAGGCTACCAAAAGGGCACCCCCACATGAAGGCATCTTCCTTATGCCATGAGAGAGAAAAGCAGAAGTATCTGATATAGAAATTAAGAAAGATACTGCATACTTTTTTGGCAATTATCCTATCAAGGTAGTAAGCCCACTGCTGCTTTCCCTCATTTGTTTCTGATTTCAGTGCAATGTGGAGTAAGTTCCCACAGCTGAGCAAAAGAATTGAGACAGAACTGCTGAAGCTGAGCATGTACAAAGGGAACACTACTCTAAGGAAGCAGAACTCTGCCCACCAGTAAAGCATGAAAGTGGGAATTGTCACCATAGATGCTCTTCAACCTAGTGATTGTATACGTTCTGAAGACTGCACACTCATACATTATTATACTATTCACAAATAAACTGGAACACAGAAATGATGCTTCATTTCAGTTGGCACAGATATATTTTTTCTCACCTCAGATTGCCATGAAAATTTCATGACCATTTTTTGGTAGCACCATAAAACTTCCATCAGCACGATTTCTCCCTGTATTTGCCAAAACACCTCCCAGTTTTCAACAGATCTCTATACTTGGAAAAAAGTCTTCTGTGTTCTCAAAAGTTCTAAACCAGAAGCAACTATATTTTCATGTAGACTGTCCTTCGCTACAAAACTGACCATTCAATGTCTTTTAGATGTCTCTGTTTATTACAATGGCTGTTATTTGGCTTTAACATTCCTTCCCTAAAGCTGCTGTCTTCAATTTGATATTTCAAGATATGGAGAAGCTACAGTTTCCTACAGCACTTTGTTCCAATGGTTAATCTGTCATCATTGCTAAAAGCTCACACACCATTTCTAACTTGAATTCATCTGGCTTTAACTTCAAGTTCATTTTTATGCCCATCTGCACAAGACAAGATGTGCTTTATTATCTAATATTTCCTTTTCCACAAAGGACTTTCTACCACACGAGCAAAACACATCTGATTGTCTCCTGATAAAACTAAACAGACTGAACTCTTCAGTATTCTGAATTATAAAAACTGCCAGTCTAAATTTGACTCATAATATTGCTAAAGGAAAACCAATGCCTTTCGGGACTTAAAAAAAAAAAAAAAGAAGATTACTCTTACTTTCTAGAATCTTATGCATTGAAAAGCAGTGGTAAGAACTTTAGATTTGGAGTCAATTGCCTGAATATCTCCTTTATGGAAGTGTTACAGTAGTGTTTGTTCAGTAAGGGCTAGCATGATGTTTGGACATATAACTATATGAAGACTCAACAGCAACAGGGAAGCAACAGTCCTCCTTCTGCAAAGAATACTTTAAGTGTAGACACTAGAACTGAATGCAGATAGATGTAGAATACTGGGAATTTTCATGCAGGAACAAAACTAAAAGTTAAGTGATAAGTTCTACAGCATGAAGCTTATGAAAAATTACTTATACAGGTTAGTGGATTACATAGACTTGTGGACTGGGTATAGGTAGTTACACATACCTAATTGTAAAGGATGAATGAGATTTCAACCTTGCTGAAAAAAAAAAGCACAGCAAGAAGCATTATCACAATGTTGATATTACAAAAACTGTTCCAAGAGAAGATGCGGATTCCTTATAAAGGGAGTAATTAACAAGAAAACTGATTACTGAGAGAGATGAGCTAATCCTTATTTGATATTTTTAAACTCAGACACTTGCCCTTCTGAAAACATAATTAAATTCAGTTGCAGGATAAATACTGTAGCCAAAAGGTTCACAAAAATTTTCTCCAGCCTTGAAGAAAGATTTTTTTAAATCTTTTTGAGACAGGATACTGAGCTAAGAGAACAAAAAAGGCAAGTATCACTCTGTAACTACTTCATCTTATACAGTAACCCCCAGGCATCCAAAGCCAGCCACTGTGAGACAGGCTACCAAGCCAGACAGACCTTTGGTCTAACCCAGTGCAGTCTTTCGTATGCTGTTCATCCCATTTATTTCAAAGGTTACAAGGAAAAGAGCAGCTTTGCAAAACCCTGATCATCCTCATAATGCTGGCAGCTTTGCTTTAAGACAATGAATGCTCTAGGTCACACATGTAGGGCTCAGTAGTACTTTTTTTTTTATTATTGTCTGCAGAGATACATATATAAATATGCATATGCAGATATATATATTGCATCTTTCTCTGATATAACAGGCTGTGCCAGTCCATTTTCCACTTTTAGCAATTCTTTGAGTTGGTACAAGTATTCGCTTTTCCTGGTATGGCAGTTAACTCATCTTTGTCAACTCACTGGAGTCACATTAATAGTCAGATTTGCAGTTGGGAAGGCATTTCACCTACATTAAAGATGAGAAGGATGTTGAAAATCTCCTTTGTGTCCACAACATAAGCCTGCACGTCACCTGTGAGAGGGTCACACACCAGTCTCCAGGCACTGGTGACAGTTAAGCCTCCCTGCACCTGCCTATGGCACAGTTTACTTTCTTAAGAATAAGATGCTTTGGTATAATTAAGACATTATGCTCTCTACGCTGAGTTCAATCCTTGTACTGGGTAAAATTTAATTGCTTAAGATAATTGTCTTGCCTTCTGTATAGAATGGCCTTTTATGCTTTAGAAGCACTGCTGTAAAGTATTTCTCCCATATTTGATGGTACAAAAGCAGGATGTCTCGAAGCACAAAACACACATTGGAACAAATAGCAAGGGACAAGAAGTTTATCCTCCTTTGGTAGTCTCCTAACAGACTCCTAAAATGCATTTTCTGGAAAAAATGACTGGTGGCATCCTTTACTTTTTCTTCACTGAAACATCCTCTGGTTATGAAAATATTCCTTAACACAACAAACCAAAGTTCTTATCCATTTTACATAATTCATTTTCAATATCCAGGCACAGATACTGGGTTTTGTAGCATCTTCTTTCTTCAGTACAAAAGTGGTTACAATAAAAGAGGCACTGAGCAGGTCTCTGCAACATCCAAGAAGTAACACCATGAGTTTCTACAGTTGGAAGGACAATGCTAACCATCTCAATGTCATTATTCAAGAATGCTGGCAAGACACACCTCTGCATACTACAATCATGAAGCTAATCTATCATTCACTAGCACTAGTACCATCCTCTTCTCCAGCTACTGTTTTCTTGCCTTCTTCACACTTCACCATAGCTTAGCTTAAAATCATAAATCCACGGGGCCAGAAACTACATCCCTTTAATTCACATTTCTCCAGTAGCTACTGAACCGGACATTAAGCCTCACTAAAGCTCAGTGGAAATAAGCAAAGAATAACTAGTAAATGTCCTCCTCCTAGCTCTTTCACTGACTTTTCTTTTTCTCCCTGTAAGTAAATAAAGCCCTGTTTGCAAAAGTATGACAGAGATCAATTTTATCAGGACATCTATGAAAAACTGTGGCAATTGCAAGGGGTTGCCAGTGACAGTGTGGGGTATGTATCACATTATTTTTCAAAAAATGCAGGAAAGAGGATCTGGGGGAGAACAGGCTAGTAAGCCCTACCTTGGCCTCTTGTAGCTTTATGAAGTAAGTTCTGGAAGCCATTTCCAGGTACCCAAAGGACCAGAAGGTGACTAGGAACAGGCAGCCAGATTAAATGAGGGAAATGTCACGCCTATGAACCTGACTGCCTTCTGTGATGAAACAACAGACTGTAGATATGCAGAAGGCAGTGGATACTGTTAACATTGACTTCAGTAAGCCTCTTGATGCAGTCTCTCTTGGCATCCTTATAGTCAAATGAGGGAATTATGGACTGGATGCCATCCAGTGAGAAACTGGCTGAACTGTCCAGGCTCAAAGAATAATGATCCATTATTTGAAGCCTGCATGATGGCCAGTTATGAAAAACATCCCTCAGAAGACCACTGGACTTGATATTGTTCAGTGATCGTTAGTGATATGGTGGATCACTAAAACAGAACTGGATCACTAAACAGCACATACTCTCAACAAGATCAGAAATAATGGCGTGCTGAGGAGGGGAGACACTCATATGGCTGGAAAGTGGGGGCACCAGCCATAAAGAAAAGACAGATCAGAGAAAGGAAAACACAGAAATCTCACGAAGTTCATGAATAGAGCAGAATAGTTCAGTTGGAAGGGACCTACAATGATCATCTAGTACATCTGCCTGAATATTTCAGGTTTGTCCAAGAGATAAAGAACATTATTAAGAGCATTGTCCAAACGCCCCTTAAATACTGACAGGCTTAGGGCATGAACCACCTCTCCAAGAAGCCTGTTCCAGTGTTTGACCACCCTCTCTGTATAAAATTGCTTCCTCATGTCCAGCAAACTTTGAACCAACTCCCATGCATCCTATCACTAGATACCCAGCAGAAGAGACCAGTACTTCCCTCTCCACCTCCCCTCCTCAGGAAGCAGTACAGAACAATGAGGTCACACCTCAGTCTCCTCTCCTAACTATGCAAGTGCAGAGTCCTTAGCCATTCCCTGTCAGACATGCCTTCCAGTCTTTTCACCAGCTTCATTACCCACCTCTGGATGAATTCAAGAACCTTCATAACCTTGTTAAATTGTGGGGCCTAGAACTGCAGACAGTAGTCAAGGTGAGGCTACGCCAACACTAAACATAGCACCTCTTTTGAATGGTTGGCTGCACTGTATTTGATGTGGTTTGTATGTATGTGGTTTGCCATCTTGGCTGCCAAGGCACACTGATGACTCTTATTGAGCCTGCTACCAACCAGCACACCCGGCTCCCGTTTCTCCAGGCCTGATCTCCAGCCACGCTTCTCCCAGTTTATACTTGTGCCTGGCACTACTCTATCCCATGTGCAGAATCTGGCATTTGTTCATGTTAAATTTCATCCCATTAATCATAGCTCAATGCTGCAATCTGCCTAAATCCCTCTGCAAGGCCTCTTGTCCCTTCAGCACCTTTCCAGTTTGGTATCACGAGCAAACTTGCTAATGGTGCATGGAACTCCTGCATCCAAATCATTGATACACATATTGAACAGAACTAGCCTTAGAATTGAACCCTAAGGAACACCACTGGTTACCGGTCTCCAAATTTATCCCCATTCACAATAATCCTTGCAGCCCCACCCTTCAGCCAGTTCTTCACCCAGCACACTGTGAAACTGCTCATCCCACAGCTGAACTTGTCTAGAAGGATGCTGTGAAGGGACAGTATTAAAAGCCTTACTAAAATTTAGAAAAACCATATCCACCACCTTCCTCTTATCCCCTAGATGGGTGACCTTATCACAGAAGAATATCAAGTTAGTTAAATATGGCTTTTCCTTTGTGAACCCATGTTGACTGTGCCCAATGATTGTGTTGTCCTTTAAATGCCTTTCAATAGCATCCAGTATGATCTTTGCCATAATTTTTCCAGGTACTGAAGTTAGACTGAGGTGTGTAGTTTCTTTGGTCTTTCCTCATGTCCTACTTGTAATCTGGAATTACACTGTCTTGCTTCCAGCCAGCAGGGCCTCCCCAGACTCCCAATACCTTTGGTAGCAGGGTCCTGCCCTAACATCTACTAGCTCCCTCAGTACTCTGGGATGAATCCCATTGAGCCTCATGGACTTACAAGCATCCAACTGATACAACTGGTCCCTTACAATTTCAGTGTCCACAAATGGAAAGTCAGTGTTCCCACACTGATAGTCCTCTGACTCAGGGGACTAGGCAGCCCAAGGTCTGCCACTGGTAATAAAAACTGAGGCAAAAAAAAAATGTGAATACCTCCAGTATTTCTTCATCCCTATTTGTCAGGTGACCATCTTCCAACAACTATCAGTCTCATGTTTTCCTTAGACTTTCTCTTGCTATTAACGTACTTCAAAAAGCCTCTCTGGTTGTCTGACACAACACTTGCTGACTTCAATTTCAGGGAAGCTTTGGCCTTTTATATCTTGTCCCTGCATATGCAAATCAAGCTCTATAATCTTCCTGTGAAGCTTGACCTCGCATCCAGAGATTGTACAGTATCTTTTTCCTCCAGAGTTACAAGAAAAGTTCCCTGTTCAGCCAAAGTGGTCTTTTGCAGCACTTGCTTGACTTTAAGCACAAAGGGATTGCCTGCTCTTATGCTTTTAAAAGATGGTTCTTTAAAACGGAGCAGCAGACACATACCCCTAAACCCTCAGAAGTAGAAGCCCAGGGGACCCTGCAAGCTAGCTCACCAAGTAGCTTAAAGTTAGCCCTTTCAAAATCCAGGGCAGCAACTCTGCTGATCATTTTTTTTATTACATCAAAAATTTTAAACTCAGCCATTTTGTCTTCTCTGTGGTCAAGACAGCCACCTACCATCACATCTCCCACAAATTCTTCTCTGTTCACAAATAAAAAGTCTAAGATGACATCTTTCCTAGTTGGCTCACTGAGTAGCTAGGACAAAAAATTATCTTCAACATACTTACGGAGTTTTCCAGACTTGTTTGCCATAGCAGTATGGTATTTCCAGTTGATGTATGGAAAGTTGAAGTCTAATGTAAGGAGAAGGACAGAACACAACTGGAGACAGAAACCAAACCTGGAGAAAGAATGGGGAGTTCTGGTAGACAAGAAGTGGAATATGAGTGAGTTGTGTATTTTCAAAGCAGTAATCATATACTGGACTGCCTTTAGTAGAAGCACAGCAACCAAATCAACACATTATTATTCCTTTCTACCCAAGGAATTCACATCTGAAGCACCATGGTCTTCATTGCAAGTACTGCACGAGTGCAGTGTGAGTTCTAAGGAAACTGCCCTAGAGGAAAAGAGACCAAAAAATGCACCTAGTTCAGTCATCTAAGAACGCTGTAGATACTCAAATCTGCATCAGGCTACTGAAGTCTGAAGATAACTTTTGAGTAACAAAGCTCAACTTTGGAGTAACAAGATACACGATTCATTTAGCCTGTCTACCACACAGGAGAATCTTACTTGGTTGAGAGCCTGACCAACCTGCAGATGGATTCTGACCTAGAAATAGGAAAGTGCAAAAACTTGAGTCTCTTGGCACTTCCAGAAAGTTGCCATGGCAGGAAGTATGGCTTACCAAGACAAGGCCTCACTGTTACTCCTTAGTACTGCAACAGGTGCATTCAACCTTTAAAAGCAAAGAAGACCTCCTAAGAGCTTACAACATAAGTAAGGGCTTAACCAGATGAACAAAGCTACTGACCTCAATAGGAAAATCTGATAAATTATCTTTCCTTGCCCTAAGAGGAAAATGTGAAGTCTGGCAACAACCCCCTGCAATGAGCAAAATGAAGGCTGTTGATTACCTGACACTTAAAATATCTTGTTTATATAAGTTTTAAAACTGTCCTGACAATACAGAAGAAACAGAACTACTCTGAACAATACTCACAATCATAGAATGGTTTTGGTTGGAATGTACCTCAAAGTTCATTCAGTTCCAACTCCCTGACAGGGGGACACCTCCCACTAGCTCAGGCTGCCCAAGGCCCCATCCAACCTGGCCTTGAACACCTCCAGGCATGGATCATCTACAAATTCGCTGTGCAACCTGTGCCAGTGCCTCACTACTCTCATTGTGAAGAATTTCCTCCTTATGTCTAGTCTAAATCTGCCCCTCTCCAATTTATACCAATTCCACCTATTCCTATCACTAGATGCCTTTGTAAAAAGTCCCTCCACAGCTCTCTCGTATGCACCCTTCAGCTACTGGAACGTAGCAAGATATATCAGAACTGGTTTTAAAGAGAGGGAAATAAATGCCAAAATGTAAAATTTTAGCTGAACGATCAGTAACCTGAGCAAGGCTGAGACCCAAGCCAAGGGAGGATCCTTCACAAGGTCAAAAATACTCAACTGTAAAAAAGCTCTTTTAGAGAATCATTCCTTGTCACTGAAACAGTCTGCAAGTTAGGTTACAAGGCCTCCAATCCTAAAATCTATCTACAAGATGTCAGAAGAACGTGACCAACTTTTCCCTTCACCATTCATGGGTACTAGATAGTCAAGCTACTCCCTTCACATTTACCTTCCCTTTATTAGTTCTAGATTACAGGCCCTCCACTGCTGAGACTTCCTGAGCTCTTATGTACCATTGCTCCTTTAGAACAGGAACACTCCTCTCTCCACAAAACCCTCACAGCTTCTCACTTACTCTTTCAGCAAGGTAAAAAGTCCTTCCCTGTGCTAATTAGTTCTAAAATGTACCATCACAAAAAAAAAAAAAAAAAAAGGTTTTGATAGGGATTTGCAATGACATATCTGACAGTTTGCTTGGGCTGCGAAACATAAATCCAATTCGGATCTCTCTTCAAGAATAAGTAGGTATTAGGGGATCAGACATGGATAGTGTGTCTGTAGTATAACTGTATTTGTCAATCATGATTTAGTGAGTCATTCAATTTTTGTTTTGTGTATGTTATGATTATTTAACATTTTAATATGGAGTTATATATAAATCACTGCTTTATATCCCCACAATGAAATCTGTCCCTCAGCTATTTGATTTATAAGGGCGAGCAGAACACTGCAGAACCACCAAAGCCACGTAAATTTTGTTACCTACTTAGGTGTGCTAACTGCACCCCCACATTCAAATTAATTTTACAAGCTTGAATGGTCCTGTCTGAAAGCTTCACTCTGTTAAAAGACCAAAAAGAGTTCTATGCACACAAATATATCCCATTTTGAAAGGGCTTAAGAAGCCATGAGGCCACCTGTCCCATGATATGCTATGCAGGTATATATTTTAAAAACATAGTCCAAAATAAGCTCTAGACAAACTAATTCAAGAAAAGTAAGTGCACTGTGATAAAAATTCAAGAAAAGAGAGTGAAGAAATCACTGTCCATATATTCTGCAACACAGGTGGCAATGGGGGAGCAAGTGGAAGTGCTATGAAGCATGCATGCTGCAAAGCAAAGTACAATCATCAGAAGGTGGAGACACCTCCAGCAGATATAGCAGACAATATTTTTTGTAGGCAGGGAAAACATGAGACACGGTCTGATCAATACTCAGAATGCTCTGAACTGAGGTGATACTTTAAATGGCTTTTTTGTTGAATGGCATGTTAACTTCAAAAATAAGTGTCCTTTAGAAACACTGACAGCCATTTCTTAATTTATACATTGAGAAATGGAGGTTTTGTGTATCCTCTACCATACTCCAAGGATATTCAAGGGCCCACATTCCTTTCCAGGACACCAGCTTGCACATTTATGTCCAAGTAGTTCTCCCAATTCCTTACCCAGTAGGAAACTTAGGAAAGAACATGCAATACACAAACAGGACTAGAGACATTCAGAAGAATGGAGAAGGAAAAGGTCTAATGAACTATGCTGCCAGTGAACCAATGGCAATTGCTGAATGGACAAGCATTGTATTTGCTTTGCTAAAAGCAACATGACTCAAGTCCATTAGTATACAGCCTGAAAACATTCTGCTAATACAGGATTCAGGTTCTGTGTTTCAGCTTGCTTGCATTCCTCCTCATTCCCCAGCCAAGAAATCCTCCTGGTCTGGAAGAATGCATGGGGAAACTTTCACCTGCTGGAACGGCAGTGGAACTTTCATCCAAAAAACCCTAAATGCACAAACAAGCACGTCCAGGAGGTGAATAAAGATCTGAAAACCCAAAAGAATCCGTACATGACCCAGCGTATATGAGCTGGCATCAGGGGAAGAGATGAATGCATAATAAATAGAGCAATAACAAGAACACTTTTAAAAGCCACTGCAGTCCCAACACTGATTACCCTTTTTTTAAATAGATTCACAAACATGATTTAGATATGTGGGGCACACAGATCAATCTGGATGATGGTACGCAACACGCACCAATACTGAAGATATCACTACTGCCAAACAAGATGTTTGGCAAAGACACACACCAGAGTCAAACACTTCAAAACTTCAGCAAGTTTTTACAGTTGCAATGCTTCCTTTTAGCTGTATCCAGGGCTCTTCTCTGCTGGCATTTTAAAAAAGTAACTGGAGGCAGCAATAGTGGCTTTCTCGGCTGCTGGTGTTTTTCCCGTCCACTCAGAGTTCTGGGATCTCACGAATGGTGTTGCTGGTAGTTCTGACTCTGTTGCATCCATGTGGACAGATAAAGTTGCTGGAATATAAAATTGCAGGGAAGAGGGAAAAGAGGAAGAAAGTAGGAAAGAGCAATTAAAAAAAAAGTGTTAGAACTTTTAGATAGCAAATGCCTCATTTATAAAATTTCTTAGAATAAGGTGTTATTTACTGAGTTCATACAATCTCCCCTGCCGAATTCCTTTGAAATACACATTCTTGACAGCATTAACACCTTTACCCCAACAATTCTCACTTTCAGAATTCCAAGTTCCCAGTCCATGACCTATAGTTCCATTAGTCAAAGCTCCTGCTGAAAAACAAGAGCCTTACCTGTCCCATACTTAAACTGAATCAATTCAGAATCACTCAACTGAAGATAACTTGATTTCTTCAAAGACTCAATTAGCGCTGTGTCTGGGAATTTCAAAGTATCTGAAGATTTGGGAAATTTCAGGTTGTAAAGCTCAGTTAAAGAGCATCTCCTTCTTACTGAGTAAAGGCAGTGCCATGAACTTCCACATATAACCAATAAATCAGCATATTATATCAAGAAGCTACTTGCTAGGCTAGCTCAGAATCCATTCTCATTTTCTCAATACAATCACTGCCTCAAAACAGGACAGGCTACAATGAGCAAGAGATATCCAGATCCATATCTCAACTCAACAGTCACTCAAATTTCCAAAAGGACAGTTGGAAATCAAGACATAGGAGATTTTACTCTCATTCTCAACCTTTACAAGAAGAACAGAACAGGGCAGGATGAAAAAGGTGTAATTGCCACAGAAGTCTTCAGGGCAACCAGAACATTTTGAACAAGTAACTGCCCCAGTACAAAACACATCTCTCTTTCATTGTATTCTCATAACACATAATAGCTGTTTGTGTGTTTTTATTACAAGTTGGATTTGCTGCTCTGTAGTGGATGAAGGATAAAGAGGCCATAACAAGCCTCAACTAGAGAAATGATTACTTTGAAATTTAAATAAACAGCTGGTTCAATGCTTGAGGTTCCACACTCAGTAGATATGGAACCCCAATGATCCTGCTTCCAAAACAGTGAGTCATTCCCATGCAACCACAACAGCACAGCTGATAACAGTACACTGCGTATTTTACCTATCACCCATCAACTTTCTTTATCTGAAGGTCATATGAAATGCGAAAACAAATTTTAACTTAAAGTCCTTAAGTTAATAATCACCACCAGTAACACACTATGGGCCCCTCACTAGCAGTCTCCCCAGTCATCTTCTCCATCTTTGCTCATAAAAACTAAAAACACAAAGGACTGAAACAGGTTGCTTGCTGCTGGGTACCATCACACCACGACAAAGAGTGAATGCATTAGCAAGAAATAAAAGAGGGAAAACTCATCATATTGCTACTAGTCATCAGATTGTTCTCTGCCAATCAGTTTCGGAGGCCGTTAACTGGCATGTTTTAGAAATTATTTTTCACAAGCTATATGTGAATGCATGCCAAGGCAGACAAAAATCTATTTATGCAAATTTTACCCCAGCCTCACTGCAATACCTGAATAAGACACCAGTTACCATCTGCACAGCTACATACATAGGGGACTGGACCACATAAACATTAAAGACATGAATGTAAAGCTGCATAATTGCTCACCACTTCTTTCACAACCATCTCTACTTACGGCCTACTCTGACAAAAAGAAAGCACACACTACATTACACACAGAATACATGATACAGTATTTTTCAGATAAGCTCTACTCTGCCACTGAGGACATTATTCTACATATATTGTACTGCAACAGAAAGTAACTAAACACAAGGACACTGCTTGTGCATTCAGTCTTAGATCACTGAAAGTTCAATGGGCCTTTATCGCCCATTTTCTTCCTCCCTATGTTCTGGCTGTTGGTCACCAAGTTGTACGAACTTCTAGCACAACAGCCAGTCTTATTTCCTCCAGATTTCCTTATTCTACTGCCAAACTACATCAGCCAGACTTTTGTTCTAACCTCATTCTTTAGGGCTCACACACTGCTCAACTGTATAATGTGGAAAGCACTAACTTTCATTTTCAATCTCTCAACATTTGCATAAGTTGGTCCAACTTAATTTTGACAACAGTCAGTTCCTGAAGTGCAAATAAATTCTGAATTTCCTACCCACTCTTTGTTGCTCTCAACAGCCAGG
Organism: Piaya cayana; assembly: GCA_013389865.1. Classification (NCBI taxonomy): domain Eukaryota; kingdom Metazoa; phylum Chordata; class Aves; order Cuculiformes; family Coccyzidae; genus Piaya; species Piaya cayana. The sequence goes on from WAAB01017905.1 coordinate 119,622, forward strand.
CCTTTATCCAAAATGCTACTCTTTGACACTTATGTCTGTTATGGTATTTAAGTCAGGTTAGCCTCAAAAGGCAGGACTAATGACAGAAGTTCAATGCTATGACAATACAATAGAGACCTATGTAATGCATGTTTTTTGATGCTCATACAAGGGTGTCTGTCAGAAGACGCTTTACCATCGTACGTGAGAAGACATGGAATAAACGTACTTTGCCTAGCTCCCAAATAAACATATCCCTAATTCCCTTCTCTCATTCCTACTACTAGAAGGAAGATACTATCCACATCTCACATGCCTTTTATTAGCATCTTCTGATTTCAGGCAAATTCAACTCAAAACTTTCTGTGTATGGTGGGGGTGAGGCGACAGGGGAAGATTTGTAGCTGCATGTTTAAGAGAGAAGCTAAATTCATCACAATGACAGGGGAGCGTGTTGGTAGAGATTTGAGCTATTTATTCTTTTAGGAAAATCCTATAAAGAATGACATGAGGAAGCCTCTATCTGCAGTCTTGTTCATCACACTGGTGAGGAGTCTGATAACAGATGTATGCAGTAGCGTGATTTAGTGCCGGGAGCTGGCCCCTGATGTGTATTAATACAGCGGCAAAGCGGAACGAGCCCCTCTTCATCACTCATCTCTATAAAAGAGGTGGAATCCGAGATGGCCCGATGTTCAGCAGAGCAAGCCCATTTGTTCTGCTGACTGATGGAGCCAGCTCAGGCTGTGTCCTTCACCTCCATGGGGCACTCAGGTTGCAAAAAAGGAGATCAGTGAAGCAGGACCTGGTCAACAAGTGAGACAAGAGCAGTTGGACTCAGCTAAGGAGCTATTTAAAGGTGAAGAAATCCAGCACTCTGTGTGCCTGCAGTAACACGCATGGGCCTGTCTTCTGATTCACCTGTGTTTCATCTTTTGCAGAAGTAGTAAAACACCACAAACATTAAAAGTCTCTGTAGTGAGAAAATGAGGCTGCCGTGATTCATCAGATACAGGGGGATCCCAGTATAAAACATTTATGCAGGGGCAAGTAGGTGCATGGCATGGGACAAAAATCTATCTATCTCATCAATGTCTAACAAGCATGAGAGTTTTCAGTTAATTCTACATTATTGCAAAGTAATCCTATGTATTTCTTTAGGCATTAGTAATTCCACAGTCAGATCACCTTTGACAGAAATGACATTAGATTTCAGAAGTTTCCAAGTTCTCTGCCCAGGTTGTGCTCCAGCTACAATTGGGAGACTGCTGTAGAAAGTCAGTGAAGAGACAGCTTCAGCTACCCAATCATAAAAGTTTCTTTCCACAGGTCAGTATTGTAGCAAACCCTGCCCACAGCTGTTAATGTTGCTGGGGATACTTCTAAACAGGTTCTAAGGAAAAGATCTTTAATTTCTGACCATTAAAGACCTCTTGCTGATCAGCATAAGCTGGATTCCAGTAACTACACTCTTCTTCCTTATTTTGTAATATGTAATCTAATTTTCTCTCTTTCTTCCAAAAAAAACCCACAAAAAAAATTTTTTAAAACCCACAAATAAAATCTTTCAACCTCTGTGCTATTTTCCAGTAATGAGTTCCACCCCAGATGCAGATTTAACTCTTCAAGAAGTGTTCACTAAACAATTTATCTAGTCAGGTAAGTATGATTTACATTGTATTTTGAAATATGTAGGCACAGAAATAGCTCTCCCTACAGAAAGTGACCAGCAATGCAGTACAGAACACACTGAACTAATAAATGGACAGGTAGCACAGGACAGCGGGACACTAGTATTCATACCAAGAAAATCTAATATCCCTAAATCAAAAATCTGTGGCTGTGGATTTTACTAACCTTTTCACAACAGAAGTTTGAATATGCTAGCATAGAATGCTCAATAGTCAGTAAGGAATATAGTAAATAAATAGTGAATAAAAGATAACAGGAATTAACTTGCCATAGCTGCATCATCAAAGACTTGCTCACTGGGTAGCTTTTGATGCTAAGCAGAACCACATGATATTCTCTCACACACATTTCTTTTGTTTCAAATCAAGGTAATATTATTTCTTACTTCTGTGACAGGCACTTTACTCAAGAGGGATATGACTTAAGAAATGGTGGCACATAGATAAACTCAGGTTACCTGATGCTGGACTAGACTGGGAAGCTGCAGCTGGCTTTCGTTTCCTCTTGATGTCCCTTGAACACAGAGGTCCCAGGTGTACATGCGCTTGCCTACAGAGAAATTCAAACAAATTAAATTCTGTTCTGGTATCACCTTCCTGTAAGACTGTGCCCAAAGACCCTCAAATCCCACTTTTCCAGCAGGTCCTTAACTAGCAGGCAATGCAAACCAGATCTTCTCAGAGAAGTGTTACTCACATTCTTCACTAATACACCATTATGCTTCCATTTCTTTTAAGAGCTCACACACACAAACTGCACAGAAGAATAATTATTTCTTAGCCTTTAAATGATCTAGTTTTGTATCAACTTTAAAATAACTCTTTGCATAAGTAAAGATGTGATTGAACAGTGACATGACCCATGTCTACCATTACTTCTGTACAAGTGCAACAAATGCCTGGAAGACTGCTGTTTAAAGAAATTGCATATTTGCTCCTATATTCAGAAATTATTTTGAAACCTATTTAGTGTTGTAGAGTCACTTCAGAATATACCTACATTCAAAATCACGATTTCCTTATCAAAGTGCTGTGAAAGCAGCTGAATCCGGTATACGGTAATAAAACCTTGCTGCTCCTGTAAACTGGCTGAAAGGGACAACATGTCCCAGTCATATCTACTATTAACTCCGAAGCCTACTGATGACCACTTCAGTTTAACCATTTGGCAGTTAAAGAGAAACCTGCATTATTGGAACTGATTTGAACTACGAGCTTCTCCAAGCTCTAGACATCAGGAGAAGTTTAATTCAGAAAAGACAGTCTTGGCAGCAAACCAGAGAACTTTCTCAAATGCATAAATTAGCAGCGGTATTGGGTTCAAATCCCTGCTTTGTCTGAGATAACAGTTTCTTTGGCAAGTTCCTTGGTCTACTCTCTGTATCAGATCTGACATGCAAACTGCAGAACTATAGTGCAAATAAAATCCATTAAAGACTGTGAAGTGCTTGCATGGTGCAAAGATTGGAACCACATAAATTCTGACAATTAAGTGATAGAAAGTTTCTGCGTATTTAAAGCTTGTTATTATGATTGAAAAAAAGCAGAAAGTTTAACAAACACATTTATCAAATACTGAAATGTTTTACATGTAACAAAAGGAAATGTTCATGAGTTCGTATTTCCATGTCAAAATCTATATCCAAAAAAAAGCAGCATCTTTTTAATACATACAATTTTAAATACTGAATTCATGCAAAACTGATCTAAATTGGGTATTAATGGATAGTTTTAAATATTTTTAAATTAGCACAAGTTTCACTGATAGTCAGTTTTTCAAATCTCAGAATGCATATTAATAGAACCAGAAACAGAAGTCTCCTGAAAACACAAACTAAAGGCTTTCAAAAATACCAGCACACCTATAGATTGCATATTCAAATTGTGACTCATTCATAAGTGGTTTCACATATGTTAAAACCTGCTTTTGTTGCTTTTGTACATGACTGTGACAGTGGCTATGTATTATTTTAGCACAGTTCTACCATGTGTTCTGAAATACCTAGTCACATATAGCCCAAGGAAACAGTCTTAATCAAGTGGAACTTAAGTTTTTTTTATTTTGTATCAGTGACATAGTAATAGATTACTAACTAGATGACTACAGAATTATATAGATATAAATCCAACTCATTTTATTACATAATAATAACAATGTTCCCTTTTTAATTTTCTGAGCCTACATCAACATTAATCAGCTTATCCTTGGCAGAGTATCACTGTGAACTAGGAAAGAAGCATGCATTACCATTTCCAAGAGACTTTATGGAGTTTTTCCCAGTTCACAAATGTTACAGCTAGATTTTGAATGAAAGCTTCTGGCCCGCAGCTCCATGCTCAAACCACATCTACCTTTACCCCATAATTGCAGGGGTTAAAAAGAAGAAAAATAATAACAGAATATGAGAATCTCAAAATCCCTTCTTGTAATGGAGGTTCAGGGAAATCATACTCCATCTGGAGACTAATAGCAAGGACGCTGCATCTAGCAGCCCTGCCTCTAACACACAAAGGCTCAGAGGTCATAAATTGTCTCTGTAACAAGTACTTCATTCAGGTTTATCCCTTATTGATCACCCACGCTTCAGTTAGTAAATCAGAAACCTATTGATTACTCACTAGCTCTGACTGACCTGGTGGTATAAGTGTCAGTTTCAAGCGGCTGGTACACTTTATAGGCACCATAAATCTGCATAACAGTATCTCCATGTGGTAGGTAACTTGATAGAAAAAGAAGCAGAAGAATGCATGGAGGGATGATAGTCTTCATTAAAACATGGACAGAAAGGGTGTCTGGGGTATAATTTGTGGAATATGCATTTTTAGTGGATACCACACTTTCCAATCTAAATTTTTAATTGTTTACTTGTATATAGGTGCTATATTGTTAAGAGAATGGAACTGGTGAATCCCAGTTTAACAGCAAACTCCTAGAAACACCACCACTAGGAAAGTCAGGTCATGGGTATGCACAGCACACAAAATTGCAGTGGACAGGTAGAACTATAAATTGCAAAAATCTCACTGACAGTCTGCAACCATGAATTAGTTTTTCTGCCAAAGCTGAATTTTAACAATTCTTCTGAACAGTTAAAATTGCCTCTGAAATGGAATGAAACAGGGCTGAGAGGAAAGGTTGAAAGAAAATGTACATTTGTGCATTGTCATAAGCCCATCTGTGAAGAAGTCTGAGGCACAGAGTTTTGTCGGCCTAAACTGAAAAACTAGAATGTTACTTACTCTGTCTTTACTGGCTTTCAATCTCTTCTGCTAGACTTCTATATTCTTTCTTCAATGTTGCATAAACAGTAATGAGAAAGTAATTGCTTGGTTACTTTCATACTATGGCTGGTTGATCATGACAAGCAGTGACCCTCGGAGGTCCATACTGGGATCAGTGCTGTTTAATATCTTCATCAATGATATAGACAGCAAGATCGAATGAACCCTCAGCAAGCTTGCAGATGACACCACGACAAGCAGTGCAACTGTCACACCAGACGGACAGGATGTCATCCAGAGGGACCTGGACAGGCTTGGAGAAGTCAGCCCGTGTGAACCTCATGAGGTTCAAACAAGGCCAAGTGCAAGGTCCTACATATGGGTCAGGGCAATCTGCTGTTTCAATACAGGATGGGGGATGATGTGATTGAAGGCATCCCTGTGGAGAAGGAATTCGGGGTGCTCATTGATAGGAAACATAACATGATCCGCCAATGCATGCTCAAGCCAAGAAGGCCACCTATATCCGGGGCTGCATCAGAAGAAGTGTCACCAGCAGGTTGAGAGAGATGATTCCTCCTCTCTATTCCATTCTTGTGAGATCCCACTTGGAGTACTACATCCATTTCTGGAATCCTCAATATAATGAGGATATAGAACTGTTGGAACAGATCCAGAGGAAGGCCACAAAGACAATCACAGGGATGGAGCACCTGCGTTATGAGGACAGGCTGAGAGAGTTGTGGCTGTTCAGCCAAGTGAAGAGAAGGCTTGAGCCTTCCAGTACCTGAAGGGAGCCTACAAGGAAGCTGGGGAGGAACTTTTTACAAAGGCATGTAGTGATAGGACTAGGGGGAATGCCTTTAAATTGGAGAGAGGCAGATTTAGATTAGACATTAGGAAGAAATTTTTCACAATGAGGGTGGTGAGGCACTGGCACAGGTTGCCCAGGGAAGCTGTGGCTGCCTCCTCCCTGGAACTGTTCAAGGTCAGGTTGGATGAGGCCTTGTACAGCCTGATGTAGTGGGAGGTGGTGGCACTGGATGGGCTTTAAGGTCCCTTCCAACTAAAATCATTTCATGACTCTATCTATGATCATAAGAAAAAAACAAAGTTGCAGTGCACAGTCACAGTTGCATCTGCTAAGTGACCAAACACTAATGTGAAAACAGTTTACAGTCTAGAGAGGAGAAAAAAATCTGGAAGGACAAAGCAAGATTGAAAGTGCAGCTATGCCACTGGCTGCAACATATCCAACTCACACTGCAGCCTCTCAGGAGTTAGTGAATGAAAAATTATATACACACAGAAAAAATTATTTTACATGAAAAAGTCTACAGTGTCTTTCTGATTTTTTTTAATGACAAGCTAAAGGAATTATCCAGGAAATATGGATGTCTCCCTTGTTCTTAACATATAAAGTTGAGATTCATTGTTGTCTCTAATGTGTCAGAGGGTATGATTCCTTTCTTTTCTTTTCCACATATGTATTCTGCAACTTCACCTATATTTTTAAAATGAACTGTAATTGTATACACTGGACTCCCATCTCACTCCTACAGTTCAAGGTGACTATGCGCTAGACCACAGTCACAGGAACTCACCTTTATTTTACGTCTACCACAGGGTTTCAACAGAAAATTGGGACTGTCAATACAATCTGTGGGAGACAACACAGAGCACAGATAGGCACCAGCCTACAAAGAAACTTAGTGAACAGCGTCCAGCCCCTAAAACCTTCACTATGTGTGAAGAAAAGCCTAGATTGTGAAGTGATGTCCACTCTCAAAATTCAGGGTAAAAAAGTACCTCAATCTCACAACAGCAGTCTCTGAGCAGAACCTACAGAGCTGTGACAGTCTGTGGCCTTCTCAGAAGCAGAAGGCATGTCACACACCTGGGGGCATATGCCTCTTGTTGTAATCTCACATCATCCAGCTCCTCTGCTGACTGTCTTTATTCTAACCCTATCCTTGGAAGAAGCAAAGCACTTGGATTATGCAGTGAAAGGGAGAGGTAGTCATTAATCTACTGTCATACAGACAAGGGGTGCTATTATCCTCATGTTAAAGTAAATGTTCAACAGAGACAGCCTTCTTAAAAGGATACAGCTACTAAAACTCAACACAAACCAGCTGTTGCTGTTGTGATGCCATATTCCCAACAAACATTGGCCAAATAAAAGGCTCTTTCTCCAAGCCCTGAGGTGTTACCTGAGGCTGTTGATGATGGCTTCACAAAATTAATAGTAAAAGCAGAATTCTTCCTCCTCTTTGGCTACAGAGTGAGGTGGGCACCAAAGCCTGATCTGCACATAAGTGTAAATCAATACAAGTTTCTCATACGATCTGCACTCAAAGCTCCCATGCATGCAAGTTGTCCTTGCTATCACATCACAGCACAGATATTTCCTGTGCACAGGAGTCTCTTCTGCCCTGCAGAGCCTCATGGGAGAGTTTCTAGAGCACATTTTCAGGTTCCAAAATAATGAACAGGTCGGCTCACTTCTTAAATTATCCAAATTTCATAGGTCTTCATACAGCAGCAGTCTGTTCCCGGGAAAGTATTCTAATGACATAGCAATTCCATTCCTAAGTCTGTGTGTGGCAAATGCAAGTGGACACATTTTCTTCTTCTAGTTTCCCATGTAAGCATTCTAAGCAGAGACAATGTCATCCCATATATTACATTCTCTATTTTCATACTGAATCACACAGTATCTGTGCTGGAGAGTCTTAAACTTGCCACCTGCTGAGTTCAGATTTGGTAATAGCAACATGCTTTATAGGCAAAGAAAATGTTAGCAAGTAAACAAAATTCTGAAGCCAAAGGGAATTAACTTTTCACTCCAGAGAACTGGGATTCACCAAAATGGGAGCATTAGGCCTCAGACGACTGCATGTGACACTAGGTTGATAGCTGCTATTCACTGCACGCCTGTCAGAAGAATTCAGTTATACCCCCAACTAAAATATTAGCCAGGCTTTTACAAAGGAAGACATGAAAGTGGTCCAGCTAAATGGAAAGAGTTTAAAAAAAAAACGGGGAGAAAGATGCCTGAAGCAGTTGACAGGAGACTTTTTTACATAAAGGCAATTCCATGAAGATGATAAGTAGATAAGCTACATGGAATGAACTGGATACTGTCCTGCTCAAGAGGGAATGCATGAAGTTATGAACACCCTTCACTCCTTCAGCTATCTGAGAAAAGGGATTGCCTGCATTTCCTCTAGCTTGGGTAAGAGGTGGATAGGTCAGATCTCTGCACAGATATAGAAGAGAACAAGATCTACTTTCACAAGCATATTTCTAGAACTGGAACTAGAATCAGAAACACCCAAGCCATTTCATTCTAACAGCATCATCAAATCCAGGGTATAGAGCAATGGGCAGTTTACTAGGAGATGGTCACTTACACCTTTAGATCTTTACCCCATGCTCCAGACAAGATGAGATACTTGCTTCTAAACACAAATTAACTCTAGGTTTACTGTTAATATTTACTGAGAGTATACACAGAGCAATTTCCTTCAATTCAGAGGTCTCTCTAACATAATTCTTCAAATCTGCTTGCCGTCTGAGGTCCAGTTTTCTTACAACCTCTAGTAGGAACATTTAATTGAGTTTTTCACCCACAACCCTGTTTTCAAGGGTAGGTAAAAAATAAATTATCCTTGACGCCATTTATCTTCTACCTGCTATTCAAACTCAAATTGAAGGAAACATTGACTCTAGGCTCTTCTGGAACTCTTATGCTGCCTCAAAGGAATAAAATTCCATCAACCAACAACCTACAATATCTTCCCACTGACAGAGCTGTTGAACAACCAAAACCTAACAAGATATTCCGCTTAAGCCCATACAAAACCTGCTGAAGTAGAAGGACTTCAAGAAGAAATTTCTGCTCAGACCACTCCTTTCTCCAGGAGAGTAAATGGGCAGAGGGGAGAGGAATGATCACATGGGCTGTCCATGCAAGTCTCTACTTGCTTGCTTTTAGTAGCCTGCATCATGAAGCTGAATCCTTAACAGACAAGACATGATTAGCAAACACTTTGTGCTCTTAAAGGCGAATAATTATAGGTATGTGAAAAGAGGAAGAGATCCCTGAGGTACTCTTCCTTGCATGACTCCCAAGAGGCAGCAGGGCCATTAAAAATTCCATGATGAAGAGGAAAAACAGCCTGGGAACAGCCAGGAGGCAATACAGCAAATTAATACACCAGCTGTCCCTCGGGAGGACTGCAAGAAAGCAGGAAACTCTCCTCGCTTCACAAAATAAAATTATACCACTAATGATAACAGTCACCACACACACAAAACTGCTTCTAATGATGGGTGTGAAATTCCCAGTGCTGTGCATACACTTTGAATGAAATCTCTTCTTATCACAGACATAAAGGAAGACAGGTAATCTTAGCAGTGTACAATTTATACAGCCTTTCAAATAAGACTTCTCAAGGAACCCTCTGTATAGAACCTCCTCCTTGACTGTGAAAAGCTTTTCTTGAACATCAACTGCGCTCACTATTCCGGCCTTCAGCTCTGCTTAAACAAAGCACTGGGTTACCAGTCTTCCCGATGAACTGCACTTCTGGGTGCACCAAAATCCATGACATTTCCATGGCAGGGAAGACTCCACCTGGTAACTATACTCATTAGGACACATTTGTAATTAAGCAAAAAGAGGTAACTTTACCTCTGATGTCACAGTGGACATCAAGTTGAAGAAATAGGATGTCCACAACATCAAGACAGTTTCTTCTCCTATACACTTCATATCATTCTCAGGGGATTTACCTTCCTTATACACAAAGACCATTCTGACAAATTCCTCAGTAGCTTCTCCAGGATGAGGTGCAACCTGTTAGGAGCTTACTAAAGCACAAACTCCTGGAATTGACTCCATCCATGGTAAAAAGAAGATGATGTTAACTGTCATGGTAAAAAGATGATGTTAACTGTGGCAATGGCTGAACTGTGCTTACAGTGATCACCTTAACTTCTGTAAGAGAATAGACTACTAACCGGCTTGGCTTTTGAACCACCTAAAGAACAACTGTTGTTAAGAAAGCATTTCTGTGAAGGAACAATTTCCTTCTGTGCCCTTGGTAGCACCTTTACATAAAGCAAGCACCTTGCACCAAAGACTTCAATCCCTGCCACAGACACAGGGCACACATTCATTCTTTCTCCTATAAGGATTCTTGAGCATATTTCACACTAAAACAGGAACTATTTTCTCAAACTACTGGCACTTAAAAACACAGCCACATCTAGGATGGGACAACTTCTCTGCCAACACTCCGTAACAATTTATCAGGGGTTATGTTTGTCAGGACACCAATCACCTGCTCATTAGAGGAAGGAACCAAGCATATATTCATTGGTTATCTAAACTACATATTTGACAAAACCAAGCTAACACGATCCCTCCAAGTTTAGAAATTCCTTGTCATAACCAGTAGCTTTGAAAAGGCCTTCACTGATCATCTCAAACGTAGTGACCTTGCTCTGTTTGAATTTATGAGAAGGATTTGTTTAGCTCTCCATTCAGGAAGACAAGCACTAAGTAAAAAAAATCTGAGGCATAAGAAAGGTTATCCTAACTGCAAATAAAGAGATCAATCAATCTTCTTGCTTCATGGGCATGGGCACAAAACATCCCCAGAGTGGGGCAAAAGCAGAGAAAGGAGTCAATTTGCTGATGTACAATCTTCTGAATCTTTTTATTTTCATCCAGCTGAACATTTAAAGCCAATTTCATCCTCCCTCCCACTTTCTGCCTTTAACACGCCAGCTACAGCAGCATGAGATCATGGTGCAACATCACAAAATTCCCTGCAGAAGCCAGTGGGAGGAGAGGCTTTGCTGGGTGGGTTCCAAGCTTCCATTCAGACACATACAACCTCGGTACATTTTTCATGCTCTATTTGCTAATTAACAAGGGAAAGAGAGCCATGAAGCTTAAAGTCCAGGCATTTCAGATTTGGTCCTTCAAATGAACACACAAGCAGAACTGTGTCCCAGGCAAGTCTCTGTCTCCTTGAACAAGGAAAGAGCTCAAGGACACCTTATCTTTCGATAGTCACCTGCAGCACAAGAACAGGAGTCAGCTCCAAGACCAATACTTGAAATTAATTTAGGATTAGTCAGCAGAAGGCACCTGAACAGCATATTAACCCTAACTATGCAGACTCAAATACACCTCAGTGTTTGGTCAGACCAGATCCAAATTTCAGCTACAGCGATAGAGAGGCAACATCAAGTCATTAGAGGTCACCTCAGGTGAGTTCTGAATCTGCTCAGGTCTATTTTAGGCAATCAGAATACCAAAATGCCTCAGCATGTCACCCACACAAATCTGTCAGCACTTTCCCTCTCATCTTGCTCCAATTTTAATACGTGGCAACAATATTATGCCCACTTGTATCTACACAACAAACTTGCAAAAACTCACTGCACAACCCACAACAAATCACATTTATTTCTATAAGCACAGTATATTCAGCCAGTCTGCCACACAGTTTAATACACTCTAAGTGCTTAGTGCACTGAGACTCTCAAATAATCTGCACCAGTACATTCTACGCTAAATTTGAACATAGGCCTCCTAGAGAAAAGTGCATTAACTTCCAGGTCCATGAGTATTGTTTGGGCCACACAGTACTACTAAAGACAACCATGGGATGGAAGTGAGACAACCCCAACAGAGCAGAGCGAGAGAGTTACCTGGCAGTGCAGTGTGCTGGTGAGCATCTTCGGTGGGAAGCATCAGTAAGCACATCCAGAGAGTACAGAGGAGATAATGGATTGAACTGGAAAGTCAAGAGATTTTATTTAAGCAAAGCAGTAAAAGAAATAGTCTCCAGATACAGTTGTTCAGATCTATTCCCTATAGTGGTTCCTACAGCATAAGGAGATCTTTCCAACACACCAAGGGCTGAGACTAGGTGAGAACTGACTCTCACTGCAGACAACAGGCTAGCATGGGATGTAACAGCAAACCTCATAACCATCTTCTCACAACAGTCAGCCTTACAAGCACACTCCTCTTTCAACTTGCATTATTAAAAATGCTGGTTGACTAAAAGGATACTCAAAGAGCTCTACTGTTGCATAGCATAAGCAAAAAGTCTGCCTCCTTTCTGGGACGCCTCTTGTCTACCTTCACACTCTAGAGAGAAAAGACACTGTTATGAATGCTGCAAGCACAGAACTTCCCACAGAATAGTTTCAATATTGCCCATGGTAGTGTGTTTCACTGAAACAGACCAATAGAAAACTCAGGTCCACCAGGTTCAGTTCACAATGAGCAACCAGTTCATTCCAAAGGAAGCTCTTCCCACACCCAACACATCTCAAAAGCTTTCTTTGCAAACTGCTTAAAACAAATTTCTGAAACCCTGCATGGTTGGGCTAATCGTAGATCCTTTGTCAGGCATACACTAGATCAGTCTTGACAGCATCAAACCAGTATAATATCAGGACAGAAATGGAACAACTTAATCAATGCACGAAGCAAACTTTGCTCAATATGCAAACAGAAGGTTTAGACTGGTAGTTTCTCTGGGGTACCTGCATTACACCTCCATTCAGTATCTCCTCTTTACTTATAATTCAAATCACAAGTAGAAAATTAATTTCCATCTGCTCTGCAGAGTGCTACACCGATGTCCAAAACATTTTCCTTATTTTACTAGGACTATCGAGGCATTTTTTAAATGAGGACAAATGAATAAACCACAGCTGTAGAAGGATTCATCCTAAAAACCACTGACAATTCTAGACTTCAGTACTAGGCCACTGCCTTCAACCTTTCTGCAAAAGAAGGGGCACTATGCACCACAAAGCTGCTGCTATCGTGGAGCTCCTCCATAAGCTGCACTGTTAGTTTACTGTCCATGAAGTTGCACTGCAGCTGGACAGCAGACAGAATCACAGTAACCCTCAGCAGCTGATTTAAGTTCATTTAAGAAAAACAAAAGTAATTTATTTTGGCCATTTTTAAGCTTATGTAGTTGTCACTCTTATCGTCAGCACCAGAAAAGTGGTATGTGAAACGTTCTCATTAACTGAGAAAACAGAATTGCACAGAGGCCTGAACATTATTTATTACCATATATATATTTAATCACCTGAAGGGTAAAACTGATTTCAATCCTGCTCACCAACCAAAAACCAACTCACAAAGTAATAGAATGGAGTGTGCACAGCTAGAAACACTGTTACATGACTGCTCAAATACAAGATCCCTTTTGCTTTCTGCTATCAAGTACCCAAGCTATTTTATCTTAAGCAAAAGAGCCTAGCACTGAAGCTATGAAAGACTTACTGGAGAATATAAAAGTGCCTACACAGGAGTTTCGGTTACAAGAATGTCTATTTCTCTTGCTTACCACTTCTCACACTTTCCTGTTACGGCTCTTATGGCACTGTTATGGCTGTTATAGTACTATCAGCTCACAAGTTTTTTTCCCTTTTCTATTGAGACTATCAGGTAGAAGCCTGAGCCAAATAAGGCAAAACAAAGCATTTACAAAGAGGAAATATTCTAATTCCTATGGAACTTTGAGAGGTCAAAGTTCCTCCTTTCAAGAGACATTTTCCCTCCCACTTACTGCCAGAGAGCAAGGCCTACACTAACCTGAAACAGGGAGACAAACAAAAGGAGTATCCTGAGCTATTCAGTTTAAATAGACAACATAATGTCTGAGACACAGGTTATGTTCAAAGCCCAGAAGGTATCAGTTACCAAAATGAGAAGGGACAGGGCTGCCTTACCTCATGTGCACAGGCCACAGTGTGGGTGAAATCAGAAACCAGCACTTTGTTCTTTCTAGAAAGAAGGAAATCAAGAAAATAAAAAAAGTAGAGCAGAGTCAGCTTACCTGGTTGCGATCTCTCCTCCCCATGGATGGTAACCAAAAACTGGCAGGAAGCAGAGTCAGAAGGACAGGTGGAAGCAACGCCAAGGAAGAAACAAACACGGGGAGGGGGCAGAGGGGAAGGAGGGTTGAGGGGAAGGAGAGAAGGGGAAGGAGAGAACAAGGATGAAGGAAGAAGGAGAAAGATTAAACATGAGCAGGACTCATATTAAAAACACAATTTTCAGATCCCACTGCACTACACAGTCAAGAGGTGCCATCCTTACCCAATCACTGTCCAACAAGAATAGCATTAGAGTGATACCAAAGGACAAGAACCATTACTATCTCCAGTGCTGACTGCAATTTAAACACACTAACTGGGAAAGTAGACAGAACACCAAAGAAAGAAAAAGCAATTTCGCGGCTGCCTTGTCAGCATAATTTCTGTAATCTGGGTACGCACCCATAGCATGACTCTACACAAAAGCATTTTAAATAACTAATGTATAGGACTCAGACTTCTCATACTGTGTAGAAGATCTGCAGTTATTGCAATGGCACATTATAAGGGACTGGGAAAAAAAAAGCTGCCTGTAACCAAAAGGGCATTTGAGCAGCACTCATGCACTGAGGCAGTCTTATAAACAAAAGGGAAGTCAGCAATTGCAAATAAGAAAATAGAGGAGGCATCAGCAGAAGACTGTCTCTCACTCCACAGGTCACTGCATGCTTAAGCTAATACCCAGCTCTTCATTCTCTTCAGTTCCAGGAGGGAAGAGGAACCTATAGCTTTCCCTCCCCTCCCAAAGTTCTACACAACACCTGTTAAGGACCTTACTCTTTTTGGCGTGGATCACTAACAATATGACCTAGCCTTTCGGTGCCCAGAGTGCTCATGGAGGTCTCCTGAAACACAAAGACAGGTAAAACGTTGCAGATTCTCAAACAGTGAGCAGATGTAATAGTTTGCTGCTGACAATAGGAACAGATCTTGCTCCCTGGGCCATATGCTTTCCTTCCTGATCCACCATCAGGTAAACATATTCACCCCCTCTTTTTAGCACCTCAACTGAGCCAATTTAACTAATTAGAATAGCAGATCACTCTGTTTTATTTATGGGGCCCTGTTTTTTATTATTTTAGTGACGATATTTACTTGCACAAAGGTGCACCAAGTACTAGACCAAAGTATGCAGCACAAGGATATAGTTAAGAACAGGGGAAATGGCTGAGAAGTGCTTATTTCCAGGTTGCTGAGGTCAGCAGGGCCAGAAACAAGCTGAGAGACAGGGCATCATGCTATCCAACTAATGATGCAATTCAACAAACACTGGGAGTATGCATGAAGCTTTTGTCCCTTCTGAAAGCAGCAATACAGGAGCAGAACTTCTATCAACTAAAGAAATGGTAGTTCTTAGGAGAAAAGACTTTCTCTGGGAACAGAGTTCTCCCCATGAGACACTGTCCTGTGTGTGTGCTTGATGCTGCCATATGCATACACATGCAGCCTAAAGCAAGCTGTTTGTATCGGCATAGCAGCTACCTCCAAGAAAGGAATAGTTTGCAGTGAGGGTCTGAAGATGAGGGTAAATGGCTTTCACAGGTAAGATCCATCAGTTTGTTCCAGGTACACAGGCAAAACACACACAAAGTTTGGTAGGAGTTACAGCAGCAGGGGTGAAATATGGGCTATTTGTTACAGCAGGAAAATTATTAAGTTAAAATGCTGTAATGTTTAAATTTACGGTTTATTACTGTGTAAATTACAAGCCACACTTTTGGTAATTAGCAGCTCGCTGGCGGGGAGCTCTGAATGAAACTCATTATTTATGATTACACTTAGAGAGAGATGGGGAAGGGGGAGCAGTGACCTCCACTGCAAATGACAAAGATCCCTTTAAGGTGATGAAGATGAATTAAGCAAGTAAATATTATCCTTTTCATTTGGATCATTAGAGGTGCTGCCAACAGGCCCAGCAACTCACAGGTGGCCTGAGGAATCTTACCTAAAGCCAGTCTCTTGCCAGCCAAGGATTCAATATTTTAAAAGCCGGTTAAAACTACACAAGGTGAGTAGAAGAAAGAAGGGTCAAATAAGGATCTTTCAAGTGTGACTGAACAGAAGGCTGAAGTCTCACTAATCTAGACTCCAGGCCCCTCTAACACACCTTGCTAACAGACTCTAAAGCCAGTCAGCTCAGAAAATATGCCAATATTTTCAAAAGCACAGAGCACACCCCAATAAAAGTAAAGCCAAACACAGTCAACACTTTCCTTCTCAGAAACATCTTTTATCACAATAGCACTTAACATTCCAAGGATCCAGATTCAACCAGGTATATCCATCCCTCTTTCAGACAGGTGCCTGTGAAGAATTGCTTAATTCATTTAGAAACCAAACTAACATTTTGTTTGTTGTTTGCCCTGTATTTAATACATGTAGCCAATAGCTTTGGGTAACTTTTTCTGCATTATTCCATATAATCTTTTAATATTCTGTCCCCCCACTAAAAATGCAACTGCTAAAATTATCTTCCCTTGCTGTTATTCATATGGGTCTCCTCCTCTATCTAAAACTTGGCCATCCTTCACCTTTGAGTCACCTCTCTGCCCTTGTAGTCTCAGATAATAAGCATGCACAAGTCTCACAGCATCGTTGTATATATCCTGTCATTCACCTTCAGACCTCCTTTTTAATGCTTTTAGCACTGATCAACTGTTTATGCTGCTCCAAACCTGCCTTACAGTCCACTTAGTCACTGAATCAACAGTCAAAGCAGTTAATCAAATCAAGCAATACACAAACCAAAATGCACAGGGCCCCTTTCTGCAGAAAACAATTCATGTGAGTGGTACATTAGAACAGTACTTCAGGACTGATCAGCATTGGGAAGATAAAATTATTATCTTGTAAAAGTGAATACCTTGCCAACAAGCCTCCTCCGACCTTTTCGGAGACAACGGGCAGCAGCTCCTGGAAGGCGATTCAGGCGAGCATGAAATCCTGAAAACAAAACCCAGAAAACCTTAGCAATGACTACAGAATATTCTTCCTGACAAAATCACCAGGAAAAATAATTAGTTCAGTGGTCAAATCAGATCCTCTGTCTCTTGTTTCTCAATCTAAAAGAGGCAGATATGCCCGTTCATTCACAAATCATATAAAATCCCCACTTATAAAAAAATAAATAAATCAAGAATGTGGGCAGCTGGTATGAGTATTTTAGTATCTTCTCCAGTAGTGAGGCTATTTTTAATTGGATCATTAGAAAACCAGACCACTAACTCCAGTTTAAATTGCAGCTCCTGTGAACTGAATCTACTCTTGCCATCACATCAGAAGTTCTAAAACACATGACATTCCTTATGGACCTTACCCCTCTGAGCTGGCCGCGAAGGCAAGAGAAATGTGGAATCTGAGAGCTTGTCAAGACCTGAGTCAATCCGTTCCACTTCAGACCGGTGGTCAGCTCCCCACTTGGGAAGAAGGTTGGGAACAGTGAATCCAGGAACACATTCTCCTTCATAAAACCAATCACTTTGCTCATCATCTCCTAAAGAAATAGTATGGTATTAGCAACAAAAAACAACAATGTGAGAGTCCCAAAACTAGTACAGGAATGCATTTCTGGATGTGAAACAGCTGAAGTCTCAATGTGAATTCCTTCCCGAAGAGCCTTGTATTTGTTATTCTGTTTCAATGATCTGCAGTAACTATGGGGCCTCACTAAATACTTTAAACTATCCAACTTATCAGCCTACAGAATTTCTCTATAGAACAAAGCCCTCTTTATAGCCCTGCCTAGGGCAGTTTTCGCACTTACAACTGCAACTGATCAACCTTAGTTCAATGCTGTATGATGTCTTGTGCACAACTCTGTTTGAAGTAATTGCCGTGACAGAGGTAATGGCCAATCACTTGGCACACACTACATGCTGCCACAGCAGTCATTTCGCAACAGTAGACCAGGCTCACTGAGTAAGCAAGAGGAACATACTAATGAGAGAGTTCCCTAGTCTCCTAAGACAGTATCTAGGAGGAGAACGCACAACTATTAGAAATGGTCACTGAGTGTAAGAGCTCACCATGCTGTGAGTTTGCCTCAGTTTCTTAGAACTATAAACTCTCTGCAAAACTAGAGCAACAGCAACAGAAGTCAGGTCTGAAGTCTCCATAAAGAAAAGTAACTGTGATGAATGCAGTTGCAGTATACAACTGAACTGCATGAGATACCATTCATGGTAAATCAGCCTGGCCAGAAATCCCCTGAGAGCTGTAGCACGTGAGCAGCATAGGGAGAGCAGGAAGAGGGCAAAGAACCTAACACACAGCCTTTCAGTAGCCCAACTAACAAACATATCCTTGTAATTGCAAGGTACTTCATCTTGCCTTAAAAAATGAACACACTTGACTTAGTGGAGGCAAACGAGTCTTCCCCACATCTCAAATCAAGCACCCCACTGGTTCTCCTTTCCTCACCAAGTTACATTGTCCCTGACTGGAATCTACTATACCTATACACACATCTTGCCAGAAAAAAAAATGCAAAAAAGCAAAGAACCCCACAACTCATCCTAGTAAGAATGCTGCAATCCTGCACATAAAAAAACCAAAAAAAATACCTCCCACCAGAAAAAGGTAGGACAGCCAGAACACTTAATCTCAAAGCTCTGACATTATTTCTGTGATATGTCAGTTGACTGAGCATGCTTGTGACAAATATATTTTAATATATAAATGTCCCTACCCACCTTATAGTAAATTAAAATAACGTTGTATATTTTTGATAAGTGATCATAATTTGTGTAAAAACATCCCTACAGTTCTGCCTCTATGAGCACAGTGTACTGTCATATCTCAATTCACTACTTTCACAAGACAAACTTTAACGATCAGGATCATATGCTAATACCACAGTAACACTCACCATGGCAGATTCCAATGCATTTAACAACAACAACAACAACAACAAAATCTTACAATCAAATTATGAACTAGAACCATTCTCTGCTCACAGAAGAACATTGGTAGCTGGAATTGAAAAGACAATCTATTTAATTAGCATTAGCACAAATATTACATGACAACCTCAAAAAAGGGAGGTAAAAAACCCACATTTGGTTTAAGTTCACTGCTGTCTTAAATTTCCCAGTATTCAGTTTGTAATTTACTAGAAGGATGTTTCTAAGATTATGATATCTAACAAAAATAAAAAAGCTTTCTGCTCTCTCCATCTCACTGACAGAGAGCTGCTGTTTATTATTTAGTTTATGAGTTGAAATTGCCTAAGAAAAGGAAAGGGAGATTTATTTAACCTGAAAGTGTAACAACATCTTTTAACCCATTTGAATATAACTAAGCTAAAAAATCTTGGCCAGAAAGCTATTATAGTATAAACTGTTTGAGCCGATAGAGGCCTGATGACTAGAATGTCAAATCTCTTCTAGTACCTAGACAGAGAAGGCTGTAATTGGATTTTATCAATTTATTTAAGTAGTATATTCTACAAGCTCTTGTATACTAGGTATCCTACTTCTAGTAGCAGCCAAATGTTAATGTCTAAAACAAGGTATAAAACCAGGGCAAGTACATAGGGCAAGCATACAGACAAGTAAATATATACTTATCCCATCTACATCAATCTTGCCTCAGTTGAAGAAGTAAAAATTCAACACTTCAGTCACCACCCTACAAGCACTCACTCATTTCAGCTGCCCCAGAACAGTCATCAGTAAAAAGAAGGGACAAAAGATTTAACTTTTCTGATGCTTCTGAAGGATGAGAGGATGGAAACAGCTATTTTTCAGCAAAGGTCAAAGCTGATACTTGAAAACTCTACTCTTTAAGACAGTATTATAGCCACCGAGGATCACAACAGATTGACCCTACAGACTACTACAAACTAGCATATCATCAGAAAATGCATAAAGCCTACTTGCTATGATTGTGTGGTCTCACACACAGATACCACAGTCAGTAGCAAGCTAGTGGAAGCAGCATTTCTTACTGAGTTACTGATATTGCTTCCTTTAGCACTTATAAATTCCCAGAAGAGATTTCATCCAAATCTTAGCTTATGAAATGTGACAGAATCAGAGTACACACCAGCAGAAGCTGTGTGGAATCACAGGTCTCTAGGGTCACATTCCACCCGCTCCAAAGATAATAGTCCTGAGTGCCTATGTGCTTACTGTAATGTCTTTCACACTTACTTCTGCCATATCCCCATAAACTGGACAGTGCTGTCACTGATAGATAAAACCAGATTACACTCCATATTCAAAACTTCTAAGAAACTATTTCTACAACAGACACTGAAAATATTAGGCTCAACTAACGTGCACAAGAGCAAGGGAGCAATGGTATTTACAGAAGTAAAATATATCACAAATTGCTGTTGTCTTCTCAGAACAGTCTGTTAGCTGACTTGTCAGTATTAACTGATTTTTTTTTAATCTCTTCCTGTCCATAAAGAAAATAACTAACAGCTTCAGCTGCTAATGGTATGTAGATAAAATTAAAACATCTATAGAAACAAATCATAAGATCTGCTCTTTTATTATGGAGAGCTCTAAAGCTCCTCTTGTATTTCTGTACTTTTCCATGATAGCTTCTTCTATTTCCAATGTTATGGATCTGATATACAAAGTATTTCAGCAGGAAGAATGAACTGTTAACAAAATCGCACCTTTGCAACCCTCAGCTCAGGTCTTAACTTCTAGCTCCTCACAGCCACTGGCCTTTCTCCCATACTTCCCTCTCTGTCCCTCATCAAACATCTATCTTGCTTTGTATTTGTAAAGAAGTAAAAGAAATCCCCAAACAACACATGAGTAAAATCACAGGACGATGGTTACCTTGGCGGCCTTCATCATTGGTAAACAGGCCGGTATCACTGCTGCTGCATACACTGCTGGTTTCACTGGAACAAAAAAACAAAAAAAAAAACCCTCACTGTTACAATTGCAGCAGACACAAACCAAAAATACACCTTATTACATTTTACTAGTTTCTCTGAGCCCAGAAATACTTTACACATCTCACAGAAATTGCATTTCAGACACATGGCTGGCTCTAGCACGGGACATTATAGCTTTCTGTTAAACCCTAGCACTGCTGCATAACTTGAAAAATAGTAGAATCCTGTATATAGTCTAGTTCTAAGTTATCAAAAAGTAATTAATACAATGGCTTTTGCCTCAGGTACTAGAGTTAATAACCTAACTATGACACTATCTGGAATACTTACTAGGAAATGAAAAGCAGTTTAAAAACTCTGTCCTTGCGTCTCTTAACAGCTACTGAAAACCCTCTTAAGTTTTCTACTTCAGACTCCTTTTTTCAAAAATGTTATACAGGTACATAAACCCCACTTCAATCTATACCAACTTTTATTTTACATGGAGGGAAGAACAGCTGGCATATTCACAACTCTTCAGCTAAATACTTTAACACAGCATGACTTGCTGCTGCTGAACGCAACCTTGTTAGAGCACACTTTGCATTTGCTGAAATAGTTACAGGAGACTTAATTCTTGAACCAAAGAACTAAAGTAGAAATTAATGCGTAGAAAGCTATTAATTGACTGTAAAGCTGGATGAATATTTGTAGCAGAAACACATGGTTAGGTCAGTCCCAAGCACCTGATGGCTTTACTGCCAATATTAAATCAAATCAATCCTTGGACACTTCAGGCAATACTTCCTCTGATTTAGCTGAGAGATATCAAAGCAACCAGAAACTACTTACTACCCACCCCCTTAGCACGGAGGCCTTAGATGCCAGTGTCAGGCATAATTCAGTATTAGAATCCAACCCCAGTCAGGGCATGCTGTTAGAAAATATCTCTAGGTCTCTCTTTTCCATGGAAATTGTATCATACTAGACACCGATATCAAGTGGATACCCCTTTGATTCAAAAGCCTGAAGGATGAGGGGGTCACAAGATGTGTCACCCCAGAGAACTGAAGGCACATATTAAAACCCCATTCTGTGAGCACATCATTGCTCTTAGAATATGCACTCTGAAGTATGGCCAAGTCATCTTATCATGCTGGGTACCTACAAACTCCACATTTTCTTCACTATATAAATTCTGTTTAAACTTAAAGGATAAGCAGTCTGTACTTCATTCCCACATTTCAGCATGTAAGTTAAGGTCAAACTGTTCCATTACAAAGTTCGGCCATCCAAAATCCCTCCCATATAAACACCATAGCAATCAAACCAATGACAGAGAACCATGAGTCATTTGTTTCATTCCTAGCTCTCCTACCAACTCACTGTATGACCCCAGGCAAATCTCTTAGCATGTCTACTTTCCCTTTTGAAAGCCTGGATTAATAGTCCCCACAAGCAGTAGATGTGAGGACTGAGTGACTGCTTTATATGGGGTTTAGCATCCTCAGAGGGAAAGGGCCTGAGAAAGGAAAAAGCATTAAGTCAAGACTCCAGATCATTTTAACAGCACTTTAAGCATTCTGTTGTACTGGGAGCGCTTTAGTTCCTTACAGTTACACGTTACTGCCAGTGCTTTACTGGAAGGCACTTTCACAGATCTCATCCTCTGCCACCCCTTTTACACTTCAGGTCTGAACACAAACTAGACTCCTACACAAGGCTTTCTGCAGGTCCAGTAAGCACTGATTAATGACCTCCACTTGCAAAGGAGGCTACTTACCTTAACCATGAAATAATGAATGCTATTGATCCGACAAGCTACTGCTATAGAGTGTTATTGATCACCCAATCTTTGGTTAAAATGGTCCTCATTTAGCAATTTCACTGTCGCAAACACCTGGAGCAAGGCACGCTTATAATTAAATAGTTTGGGGGAGTTAAAGTGAGAGGTGATGGACAGAGATCTCAGGTTTCCTCCATTTATTCTTCCTCCTGAGCTATTGTTTGTGTCAGGAGGGATATTGATTTTCTATAAAAATAAGAAAACAAGAGGCACCGAGGGGCTGCAGAAGGTCAGCCTGGGCTAGAAAAGGAGGGGAAGCTGAACACTCTGTCTTTGTCACTTGCCTTCCAAGAGAGAGGAATATTTTCTTTACAGAGAGACCGGCCTCCAATTCATCAGCTTAGCCAGGCTCTTGACTGCCACTGCAGGCTGTCATTGAAACAGTTCCCTTCCAAAGGTTAAAGCGACTATACTGCACATTCAGGATGAGCACTGCTTACACTTCCAGGCCAGAATGGTGTTGTGGTTTTCACTGGAATACGGTTAGAGTTTCCTCATGGTAGCTCTATGGTACTAAGTTTTGGATTTATGACCAAAACAGAGTTGATAATACAGTGATGTTTTAGTTATTGCTGAACAGGGCTGAAAGAGTGCGATGGCCATCTCTGTTTCTCAGTGTCCCACCAGCGAGCAGACTAATGGTTCACAAGAAGTTGGGAGGGGACACAGTCAGGCCAGCAGACCCCAGCTGACCACAGGGATATCCCACACCATATAACATCACGCTCAGCAATAAAAGTTGGAGGAAAGAAGGAGGAAGGGGGTACATTGTCTTCCCAAGTAACTATTAAAACCTGCTTTCCTGGAAATGGTTAAAACATCCACTTGTGAATGAGTAGTAGTGAATCAATTCCTTATTTTGCTTTGCTTGCACATGCAGCTTTTACTTGCACTATTAAACCAACTTTATGTCAACCCAAAAGTTTTCTCACTCTCCTGTTTCCCTCTCAAATCCCACTGTAAAGGGGCAAGCAGGTGGCCGCATAGGGCTTAGCTGCCTACCCAGGTTAAACCACAACAAATGCATCAGCATCAAGCCTCTGAAGTCACACCCCAGTGGTGGGTCAGTACAATTCCCAGTTTTAAAAAGTCACGTTAAGAGCATACTTGAGAGTAGATGAGACAAACTGCATATCTCTCACTAGTAATCACACCATTCAAAGGGATTTTTCAGACAGCTCTTGTACTGTTGTTTGTTTTGTCCTTAATCAAAACCCAAATCATTCTGGGAGAACTCAGCTTAGACCAGCAAGAGAAGGAACTCTAGCACTCAATATATAATTTGCCTTTGCTTTACTATGGCTGTAAAGAATCTAAAAGCATTAAGGGACAGAAGGGCATCTTACTTCTAACAGCCTTAGCAGTTAACAGTCACCTTTGGACAAATATACAAATGGCTACTTAAACTAAGACCACTTGTTCCCACTGGTGTTTCCACTATCATTTATATATCAGGATTTGAGTCATATAATTAACCAATTTAGATCAGTGTTCCCTGATCACATAGCTGCACATCCTTCCTCCTCTCAATTTGTGTTCACCTCTTGCTGTGTTTGGCAATCTCAAAGATTTCATTTCATGCACACTTTGAATCACACCACTGGAGCACATCTTCCTCCCAGAAGAGACCAGGGGCAGTTCCACATGCAAAAAAACCTACCTCCTTGTTAAGATCCATATCTAGAGCTTTCTCAGTGAATGGGAGTTTATCTACTGAATACAGAAGATTTTTAATCTGACTTAGGATAAGGAGCCTTCTAGAAAGCAAAGAAAATACTGGATATCTTATCATTTACAGAGATTCATTCCTACATAACAAAGAAAAACAAGTGTGAGTGGGGGGCAGGAAAAGGAAGGTGGAAAAAAAAATCAGTTCTGAATCTACAACTTAACTTGCCTGAAAACACTTAAGTTTTGTGACACTCCCCACTGTTACATGAATAAACAGTAGCGGAAACAATTCAGTATTCAATTCACATATCGCCATCAGATCACCACAGACTGCTTCCAAGTTCCATAAGCCGCATCAGTCCCTTTGCCTCCTATCAGCCTGCAATGACAACAGTATCATCCACTCTCCTAGGCATCCAATTTTCTTCTCCCTTCCTCAGGATATGCCCTTGTTATACATCTGTGCAAAGTACTTCTCTTGCTAGAGTAGAGTGACGTAAGCACAGCCAGTTTCACTCTGCTGCTAGCAGCAAAGTGCTATATTTAGAACAGCACAGGCCAAAGCACGATCCTTTGCTGCCAGGAGCGATACTCTGCCATGAGGTATATTCTGCAGTGAAGAGTGTTGTATGTATTTCTTCCCCTCAACTTTGACCCTTGTGAGTCATTGCATAGATGACACATATGGTGTTGGAGAGGTCAAATATTCCAACCTCTAGCTTTCCAAAGAGAATCTCAAGGATTTGGCAGCAGATGGTAAATGTCATTTGATCCAGACACTTGCACAATAATTAGTTTGAGAGCAAGGGACAACTGAGACAAAACAAAGTGATCTCCCAGCATGGTCCTCAAGTAACAGTCCAGACAAAGCTGCTTATTTACTCTTTCAAAGGCTGGCACAAATAAAGGCTGGCTGAAAGCCTGCTGATTTCAGTTCAACTTTGACATGACGGAACAGACTGACTGGTGGAAAAAAACCCTCAAGGAACACTGTCCATCTCTGCCACATCAAGTAAGGGCACCTCTCAGTTATCACCATAGATATGCAACATTCAGGGGCTACTCAGCGCATTCCCTTTCCTGGGCTACCAGTAAATGGCTCAGAAAAGATGAAAGTGCTTTTAACAACTAGTAGCAAAGGCCCACTTTGCACCCACTTTTTCAGCAACCAACTGACACTTTAAGGACAATAAAATGACCGCTTTTTGCTACTTCCACCCTATAATGGTTACATACAAACCACACCAATTCAGTAAAAATACAACAGTAGTCCCCTGGATCAGGACAGTGAGGGCATATAACAACCTATGCTTTTCACAGTCTCCCAGAAAATACGACTGAGAAGTTTGCACTTCCAGCTACTACCCACAAAACCCTCAACAGACAAGAGCCACTTGTGCACTCTGATGAACTGCAGCACCTAGACATCCAGAACACTTAAACGAACCTTAACATATGAGCAATTGTACTGGATCAAACAATTAGACTTTCCAAATCCACTGTCCTCCACCTGATAGCGCCTATTGCAGTGTATGCTTAAGGAAAGAATACAAGAACATGACAAATACAGACCAATCACTTCCTCTGCATATTCCTCCAGCTTCCAGCACTCAGCAGTTTAAGGACTTCCTGAACCAGGTATTCCATCTGAGCTGTAATGCTTAACAGTCTCTGAAAATATCTATGGATGTATTTAACTTTTTGACCTCCAGAACATCCCACAGCAGACTTTCAAGCCTCATGTTTTATGAAAAATAATATTTTTTTGGTTTCAAATGTTTCCTCAACATCTCCTGGTTCCCACAAAGTGACAATTAGCAAATAAACAACTCTACACTTTTTTTATGCCATTCATTAAGAAACCTCCTCCATTTTATTCTCAGCAGTTGTTTCTTGCCTAACCTGAACAATCTCTTCATACAGAAGTAGTTTTATAACCCCAAACCTTCTAAGGAAAAAATAAGTCACACTCAAGGGGAGAACCTTCTAAAAGAGTGACACACAAAAAGTTCAGACCATGACATTTACACTCCTCATTTTCATCTCTTATATGAGATTCTGCCAGAAATTAATTAAAGTTCTCCAAAAGTGGACACAAAGATATGCCAGATTCTGCTGTTTGCACAGGCATATCCTGTAAATATTAATATCGTTTCCCCCAATTTCTTTATCATTTTGCTACATTTTCCCCATAGCTAGCCCTTTCAGGATCTTATTCCACATCCAGGGCAGAGACGCAGAGATGCAGAACTGCAAACATGACATTTTGACTAAAGTTCACACAGTACCTGCACAGAGGGCTAGCAGTCATGACAAGAGGGAGATCTGACCCATTCTCTAAAAAAAATCTGACATCAATTCAAATCAACCACACAGCACAAGTGTCAAGGACCCATATACTACAAACCCCAGGCCACAAGCATCCCACTTTGTAGCTGCAAGGCCACAGACATTTCAGACAGGACCTTGTGTAACAGAAGCCAGAAACATATCAGCTTGCCAACTTTTCAAGGAAGTGTTTTGGGTCATCAATAGAGTATTAACAGAAAAGACTTGGAAAAAAACTGCACTTTAAAAGTAGTTGAGGTATTTCTTCTCTTCAAAGGGAGCACAGCACTGAATAACTTTGGTAAGAATTTCTAAAAGCAAAAAACAGGATTTACAAGCAGCTGCAAGCAAGGCAGCCATCTGAGTAGCACAGGGAAGGAACTGAGATCTCACCATTCTGACATGTTTTCATCTGAGCCCTGTTTCTGTTCATCAGCTTCACACTCCATCCGCTCCTTCCTTCCCACTTTGCTGAGGAAGGACCTGTTCTCTCCCGACTCACAAAGGCCATGACTGGATGATGGCCAAGGAGCATTTTCTTTCCAGCGTGAAAGACGCTGTTTCTTGGCTGACTTGAACTTGCAGCCCCTCTCACAGTTCCACTCTGACACCCTGAGCTTTTGCTGGAGACTGGCAGCCACCTCTGATGTCACACGTTTGACTTTCCGACGGCGCCTGAGAGGTCGACAGGGTGCATTCTCTGTAAAGGAGTCTGACTCATGCCACGAGTGCTGCTTGCTCCTCAGGGTGGCACTAAGAGCTGGGTGTCGTTTGACCACTGCCATGTCATCGGAGTCACTGAAATTGGCTGTCAGCACTTCACGGCAATCCTTAACAGCTTCATCCAAGCTCGACTCCGAGGCCTCGCTGTAACAGTGGGCATGCTCCGCCTGATGTGTGAAGTCTGAGCGTCGTTTACGACCCCGTCTCTTGCGAAGCTGACGCCGCTGCAGCCGTGGGCTTAGTGCCATCTCTTCCCACAGCTCGTCTAGCTTGTTTTGTTCTGAAGTCTGCTCTAAGGCTGAGGCCAAGTCATGCACTAGTTCATCCATGGGCAATGTCTACTGAAAATGAAAATAAACAATAAGCACAAGATATAAACACTGCTACCAACACATAGACTACAGTATGTTATAGCCTTTGTAAGATTAACCAACTTACACACTTACTTGGGATTTGCCTGGGAGAACCCAATGCAGGACAACTGTTGCTTCTTGGGCTAACACTCACTCCTTCCTTTTGCAAGGGTTAAATCCCTCTTCTAACCATGGCAGCAGAGATCTCTCTACTGCAGCAGTTGAGTCAAGTTCTGTGTCTGAAAAGGTCTTAAGGTTGCATCTTTTGCGTCGAAGCAACATGCTCTAGTACGCATCTTAAGGCTATGACAGCCCACAGCTAGTTCACTACCTGGTGTCGGTAAGCCACAGAGAAGGATTAGCCTGCTCAGCAAGCAGATCAAGTCTTCCAGAAAGTAGACAAGTAGTAAAGCTGAGTAAAACAGTTTGCTAGCCAGCATCACTTCGACAGCAAAACAAGTGCGCAGGACCTTGAGCTCCTTAGAACAGGGTGCACAAGACCAAGCCCCAATCCAACTGCCAAAACAATCCCACCCTTTCCGTCTTAAGGTCGCCAAAGTCCTATCCAATTCCCTCTCCCCACTCGCGCCTTGGAGACGTGGGATTTCTCTCTCCGCCTCCTACCGCGCTCAGACACACGCACGCCCTCTCCTCCCACCCCCTTCTCAAGCACCTGCCGCCGCAGGCCGAGCGCCCTCAGCGACCCCTCCTCTCCCTCCTCCGGCGAGAAGTCGCCGCTCCGCCACACAACCACTGCCCCCCGGTACCCTCGCGTACCGCCGGGCACCCCCCGGCCCCACTCACCAAGCAGCGCCCATCCAACCCCTCCCCAGCAGCTCTTCCGGCCTCCCCGGGCCACTTCCTCCTCACCGCCCCGCCTGGGGGCGGGGCAGGGGGCGGCCGCGGGGCGGGGCAGGGGCTCAGAATCACAGAATCACCGGGTTGGAAGAGACCCACTGGATCATCGAGTCCAACCACTCCCACAAAACACTAAACCATGTCCCCCAGGACCTCGTCCACCCGTAACTTAAACACCTCCAGGGAAGGCGAATCAACCACCTCCCTGGGCAGCATATTCCAGTGCCTAATGACGCTTTCCGTAAAAAACTTCCTCCTAATCTCTA
>WAAB01017905.1:154807-180570 GCA_013389865.1 Piaya cayana
GGAGACCTCATTGCTCTCTACAACTACCTGAAAGGAGGTTGTAGAGAGGAGGGTAATGGCCTCTTCTCCCAAGTGACAGGGGACAGGACAAGAGGGAATGGCCTCAAGCTCCACCAGGGAAGATTTAGGCTGGACATTAGGAAAAAAATTTTCACAGAAAGGGTCATTGGGCATTGGAACAGGCTACCCAGGAAGGTGGTTGATTCACCTTCCCTGGAGGTGTTTAAGGCACGGGTGGATGAGGTGCTAAGGGGCATGGTTTAGTGTTTGATAGGAATGGTTGGACTCGATGATCCAGTGGGTCTCTTCCAACCTGGTTATTCTATGAGTCTATGATTCTATGAAGGTGAAGTGAAGCTCAGGCCTACAATTACGTTCCTCAGAGAAAACTGCTGCCAGCATCTTTGGTATTCATTTAATGTAGACTTCGGAGGATTCTTGATAGCCCAAATAATCAGGGATGACCTGTATTTTAGTGTCCTGTGACAGATCTGTGCTTAATTTGCAATGAGTGTAGTACACTGTGGGGAAATATCTAGAAGTATTTTCTAACTATGGACTTGAAGTAATATAGAAATTGAGGCTGACCTGTCTGGAAATATTGCATTACTATCTCCCAGTGGGTCAAGCTAGTTCCTTAAATGTGAGTTAGGCTTTAGGCCTTATTGTTTGCCTATAGCATCTCTGCATGAGGACAAAAGAATTCACTTCAGCATAGCAAATGGAAGAGGTTTTCATGCTTAACAACAATAAATGGATTTTGTATTTTAAAACATCCATCTTTTCTTTAGACTCAGTAAATCAGATTTCTAGTCTAACACTGCTCCCCAGCACTGGCAGGTCAGCAAGGTCTATCAAATCATCTCCTCCACCTTTGCTGCCTCACAGTCATAGAGGTGCTCTGCACCTTCTGGGGCTGCTGCCTGCCTTCATACATCTGGACAAATTCTGCATGGTGGAAACAGAATCAGCTGAAGTGAGGGGAGCCAGAAGGTTTGTAGAACTTGGTGAATATGAGGGCCACTGTCCTTCCAGTATTGAGTGCTGCGCACTGAATAGAGATGCAGATCCCAGCTCAGTTGGGATTAATGGAGACTTTGTCGCTGCTAGCAGTCAGTTGAGCAATGACCACGTGTGGCGTATGTTGTCAGGACTTGTGACAAGGTGCCACTCCTGCTGATACAGCGAAGTCAAACTCCTTACTGCTGTGGAGAGGACACCGTGAATGTAGGTGTGAGGCAACATAAAACAAATTTCCTTGGGAAAAAATTTTTTAAAATTAAGATAAATCAGTTTTACTTGGAAAGGACATTTAAATATAGTAAGCAGGATGTTAATAACGCTTTAACTTGGAAGCAAGAATTAAATAAAAAGAACAACTGACCACAAGCATGGCAGGAACTGAAGAACAACTAAACAAATTACAGGAATTCCCTTGATCTTGCAACTGGAAGCCTGGTCATGAAACTACTCATCTCTTATCTAATACGTCTTATTTGATAATTTGTTTTATTTGGCAATAGATCAAGGACTTCAGTGGGACTGGAATGGTTTAAGTTCTTACCATGGTAGCTGTCCGCATTTCATTGCTGGTATAACGTTAGCAGTCTCTAAGCCCCCCAGAGGGGCAATCAGCCAGCCTCAGGGACCCAACAAAGACTCCTGATGATAGTGTCATGTTCTGAAAAGAAATATATTCATTATGGCAGCAGAGAGCTAGCAATGACACCAGTGATGCTGGGGAGGGCTGGAACATCGTGGATGTTAATATTGCATGACAGGAACTGAGTACTATCTTGCCCTCAGCTAGAACAAGAGGTGTTTTGAAAGCTGGGAGCCTCAAAACGAGCCAACACAGCCAAATGCGGGGATCACCTACAAGGACTGGTGAAGCTTCAAGGAGGCTGAAATCACGCCCTTTGCAGTTATAATGATTGCAGGTTTTGATTCCTGAAAGTCTCTGTGGAGTTTCTTGCTCTTCTCCTGATGTCCCTCTGTCCTGCAATTATCTGCCTGCTGCAATGAGACCAGCTGGTATGCAGGAGAGCAGCAGGGCTTATGAAGGGCTGTGGGGCACGTCACAGGTCTGCACGAAGTAGGCAAGCAGGGGTTGCCAGAAGGCCTTGTTGGGTGCATTGTTGTTCCTCATTTGAGAGGAAGGCAAAGGTGCGCTCTATGCACTGGACTGGGTTGGGTGTTTCAGATAGGGGCATGCTCATTGGAGTGACTCTGCAGGTTGGCTGGTGTCCGTAGGTTGGGCTGGGCTGGATGGCCTATTTTTAAATATGGCGCTATTATGCATGCAGAGTCTATAAATGTGTAGCTTTGGAAAGCAACCCAGAGGACAACATTTTCTGAGTCACAAGTGTTACTGAAGCACAGCTGCGTGTGAGAGCAGCCGGATCCCTGCCTCAGGCTGCACATAACCTCCTCCTGCCCTCCAGACATGTCTGCAGATAGGGGTCTCCTCCATTAACTCAATGTACTTGCTCATTCCTCCTACCACTGCTTTCTTTCTACATAGCATATTTGTCTGGTCCTTGCCTCTTCTTGCTCAGGACCCAAGCAGATCTGCTCAGTTCCTTACCTGGCTTTTGTATTCTGGGTACTGTGTCCTTCCACAGCTGTTCCCAGCACCGCACCCAGGAACCTTGTCCTCCTGTACCATGCTGAGGGGCTGACATTGCCAGGCCTTTCAAGAGGGGTGAGAGTGCTTTGTGGAAAGGAAGAAGGCAGCAGTGTGGATCTGCAGGGAGGGGGAGAGGAGTAGGCTGACAATCCCCTTCGAATTATAAACATATCCTCTTTAAATACATTTCTAAGGATAACATTTGTATTACTGCGTCCTGTGGCTGCTGATAGGGCCCTGCTTATCGCCTCGGTCTCTCCTCCTTTCTCTGGGCCCTGCTGGGAAAGGTCCCTATCTGGAGCCAAGCTGGCAATCCTCCGCCAAGCAATTGTTTCAGTCCAGGGGAAAAATTAATTTCTGCCTATCGTTAATTGAGAGAATTGTGTGGAGAGCTGGGAGGGGGACTGGAGGGGGGAGTGGGGGATGGAGTGGGGAAGAGAGAGATCGTGTTATTAACAGTGTCCCTTTCATAACCAAATACCCTGATTTCCATCAGTGAGATGAGAGGCTCATTACAGCAAGAAGGCGATTAGAGAACTTGGAGGAGCTATCAGGCTTAGCAGGAGAGTGACAGGGAATTCGGGAGGGACTCCCAGCAGAAGGGCAGCCGCACTAACCACTCCCTCTCACCCTCTCTGCCATCTCCTCCACTACTCCTCACCCTGTCAGCCCCAGTGACCTCCTGCCCACATCTGAGGAAAAAGCAATGAAGACGTTCCAAAGATCAGCAGTTTTAATGTCTGGAGAGAAACTTTATGTGGTGGCAGAGCCTGTAGACTTGTAACCAAAAGCCCACTGGTGTTGTTCAGCTCCCCAAGGTCCACATAACAGCTCATCTTAAACACCTTTCCCTGACAGCCAAATAAGAAGATGCACAAGAGTATTTGCCTTCCTCCCAGCTACGTGAACAGGTCAGGTCTGGACATTCAGAGTGTCTCTCAGAAGCCGATTCCTCAACAAGTGGCTAAAAGCGGCTAAAAACTAGGACCAGACTGTACTCTGATCCAGGTTTTGCACCACTCTTTCCATGCATGTCTTCTTCTGCAGTATTTCCCTTGTTTTAGACATATTTCTGCTGTGATACAGCCCACCAGCCCCTAAGCCATCTCATGCACCATGCGTACGTCTTCATGAATTCGCTGTCCTTCAGCTCACAATCACTCCCCTGACAAATAGCTACAGAATCCCCTTGATTTCTGACATTGCTAGAAATAACTTTCTCCCCTTCGGGAAGGTAAGCAGCCTTGAAAATTCATCCAGCCCGCATAAACCTAGGGGATGGGACTAGGATGAAAAGTTGAACTTCTTTCCCTTGGCATGCAAATGATGCAATTAAAAAAAAAATCACTTTAATTTTCCTTGTTTTTTCAATATAAACCTTTGCATTCCAGATAAATTTGCAGTGGACAGGAAGATGATAAAGATTCTACTAAATTAGAGTAATCTATGTTACTATTGCTCCCATACTTAATATTAGTAAATGCTTTAGTTACTAGGAATTTTTTTGTTGTTAGTCTATTGCCAATGCTGTACTTAAGACTGTCGAAAATCCTGTTCTGAAATGATAAAGGGGTCTTTGGCAAGGTCTGTAATGGAAAGAAAAATCTGCAACAGAAAAATCAAAGTGTCAGCTGAGCAGCCACAGATTGAAAAAAAATTATGGGGACTGAACTTTCCTCTTCCTTTGATGAAAGCCATTCCCCTAGGCTCGGGATGAGAGGCAGACTGTCTCACTCTAGAGACTGCAGGAAACTCAATCCAGCAAGGCACTTGCAATAAATTGATGTGAAAACAGAAATACTTTTGGAAGGTAAATGGGCTAGTTCTCATCTAAATCACGCAAGAAAACATGAAGTCAGGCAGAAGTGTTCACTGTCACATTGTATGGAGTTCTGCATAAAGTAGCACAACCAACCTTTCCTAACCCCTGCCCCAGGCAGACGTCCTGCCTCTTCTTATCTTAATCACAGCTATCCATGACTGTATTCTGATCTCTAGTAATCTTCAGCTCCTTTGGGATATCCAGAGAGAAAGGAGACCCTCGACATAAGGAAAGGCCTTCCATTTTAACCCCAAGTTTCATTGCTGACAAGCAGAGGATGTGTTCAGGAATATATGTACTCTTGAAAAGCCAGCTGGAGGGCAGAGTGGTCACCAAGTTCTATTCAATTCTTAGCAATTTCTCTTCATTCACTTATCCCCATGGGACAATTACTGGCAAAGAGCAAACTGTTAACAGAGTTAAGAGTAAGGCCCAGAGCCAGACTTAGAAATCTTCGAAGGCAGAATGATTTGTGAGAGTTTACGTATTTAGCTTTTCCTTTTTAACAAAGTGTTCATGGCTTGCTGATATCTTGTGCATATCACCAGTAAAGGGGAAACGGAGAATTCTTCTCATAAATAGCTTTAGTGTTGAAATTCTGGGTTACTCATGTCATCTTCTAAAGATCCTGAGGACTTAGCCTTGAATTGGTTGTTTAGCCTGGAGAAGAGGAGGCTGAGAGGAGACCTCATTGCTCTCTACAACTACCTGAAAGGAGGTTGTAGAGAGGAGGGTAATGGCCTCTTCTCCCAAGTGACAGGGGACAGGACAAGAGGGAATGGCCTCAAGCTCCACCAGGGAAGATTTAGGCTGGACATTAGGAAAAAAATTTTCACAGAAAGGGTCATTGGGCATTGGAACAGGCTACCCAGGAAGGTGGTTGATTCACCTTCCCTGGAGGTGTTTAAGGCACGGGTGGATGAGGTGCTAAGGGGCATGGTTTAGTGTTTGATAGGAATGGTTGGACTCGATGATCCAGTGGGTCTCTTCCAACCTGGTTATTCTATGAGTCTATGATTCTATGAATTTCTAGTGTTACCATTCAGCTATTGAATAAAGAGAAGGATACTGTATTATTAGGTAGCTCTGTTCTAATACAATTGATAATATGGTCAAGCTTCATGCCAGCCCCTCAGCTAATCTGACCTCTAGCCAGAAGGGTTCTGGAGATAAAATACAATACCACAATGGGCAGCCTGACTTAGGGACTAAGCACTCAGTCCTGTGCAGTTGGACACAAGTGTCCTCTCACCATATCTTAAACAGATGAGATTCTACAGAGGTACTCTATGCTGGTAGCTTCCAGCTTCAGATATGCAAGCTGAGCTATTGTCCTACATTCGCATAGCCAAGGTTGCCTTCAAGTGAAGAAGTCTGGGCCTTGCATCTCAGACCAAAAATTATCAGGCATTTGCAAAAGCCTCCGCTACTGGCTTTTTAATTCCTCAGACAGTATACTGCCACCAGCTTTGCAAGACTGCAACAATAAGACCGGAGGAAGAGCTTGCATGGTTGCTTCTCATCCTCATTCTCTTTCCCTCTCCCTCTCTTTCTGCAGCCCACCACAAAGTATAAAAAGGGAGAGCCTACATGCTTGGTCTCCTGCTAAATCCATCCAAACTGATGACTCTGAAGTGTCAACTATAATGACTAGAATGGAAGGAGACTGGGAAAGGGGGCAATCAAAAAATGTAAAAATGTGAATGGAACTGAAAGGGGAGGTGTTTGAGGAGAAAAAGAGCCAAGTAGTGAACCAAGGACAGTGATTGCAATAGCATAAGAAGATGAATGGGAGAGAGAAGAGAGGATTACAGCTACTCAAACAAGGGAAAGCACCAAAAGATAAAAGCCGGAATTTAAATATTACAGTGATATAAGACCTACAAAATAATTTCATTAAATGGCTCAGTGAGAAAACAACACAGAATTTGACAGTGCACACAGAGACAGAAAAAAAACAAATTAACAGAGGCAGGATGGGGACCCAAATGAGACAGTGCATACCATTTCAGTGCTACTAAGCTAAAATGACCAGTGTTCCAATTTATTATTACCTTCTTAGCCATCATCCTG
This sequence comes from Piaya cayana, assembly GCA_013389865.1. Lineage (NCBI taxonomy): Eukaryota > Metazoa > Chordata > Aves > Cuculiformes > Coccyzidae > Piaya > Piaya cayana. The sequence goes on from WAAB01017905.1 coordinate 161,332, forward strand.
TATTTAACTTCTTTTTGCCTCTATGTATTTGGTCCATCAGCATGGGATTCAAAAGGGACAGCATGATTATTTTGACCACAGGTTCTCTATTATCACGTTACTCTAGATATCATAATGAGTCAGCTATAAAAACAGAGCATAACTGAACCATGCCAAAGCACATGGGAGCATCCCAGCAAGTAAGAAACCTCACTCACAAAGAGCCATTCATATTGAGACCCTTCCTGATGCTTATACTGCTTGGGTACTGCTGGGTCATGTAAAGGACCCAACAGTGGTTACATGGAGCCTTTGGAGAGAATGGGATGAGGGTGAACATGCTGCAAATCACGTCACAGGTCAACTCCAAGATGCTCTGATGATCTCTGGTGGCCCAGGATCTCCCAGGGCAAGGCAAGTTGGGACAGATCCTATGCTGGCATAGAAAGCATGTACCTCCCAGCTTCTTTCCATCAGTTTGGCACAGGTAAAGCGAGGAGATTAGCCAGATTCATGGAGCGAATGAGAGAATGACACCTCTGCAGAGAGAGACAGGCAAACAATCTAAGCTGCAAGCAGAGAATATAAGAGAATTTCAAGAGGAAGTGTTTGAAAAACAGAAATGTGACTACAAAGAGAGGAAAGTAAGGGTTAGTTATACAGAGAGAAATGGAGAGATGGGCTATGTTCAGAGGAAGAAGCATAGGGAGAGAAAGGAGGTAGGCAAAGTCCGAGGCATTCAGCAAGTTCAGAACAATCTCTATTCTCTACAGCGCTTTCTGTTTAAAAAAATAAAAAAGGAATGATGGAGAAGGGGAGAGAGTCAGACAAGTTTAATGATGTGTGTTCAAAGCTCAGATTGGAAAAATGACAGAGAAAAGCAGCCTGTTTCGGCTCTAATAAATTGTTCTTTGCTGTAAGAGACGCCTTTCACAGCATTAATACAGGGCCCTAATACATGGGTCAGGGTTAAGTAATTTTCTCCGGCAACTTAAGCGAATAATGAAGCTGGCAGCGGCTAGTGGCGCAGTGGGAGAGATGGCCCGGGCCGCCGGCACTTTGTCTTCATTTATTATGCCAGCTCTCATGATTTGGGTACTGGTTGCAGCGACGGGAAGCCTCCGCTGAGGAGATATCGCTTCATTTCGGCAAGGTAATGAAAGCTGGTATGGGGGGAGGATAAACCAATTTGCTGGCTGACATGGGAAGGAGTGATTTGCAGACCTGAGTAGGGGAGGGGGGCAACCAAGCGAGAGGAAGCACAAGGCTAAACCTAGAGGGGGTGCTCAAGGCCCTTCCCTGAGCTTAATGGCACTGTGGGCTTCTGGGGAAGGCAACAGAGCAGGTTCAAGCAGGAGGGGATGGTGGGGCTGGAGTGCAGCACATGTTGGGGCCTGAGGGTGTGGGGAGCAGGGAAGAGCCACTAGAAATAATAGTGTTGGCAGGAGAGGCTGGTGGAAGACGAAGCTGCAGGAGCAGGTCCACCAACTGCTTCCAACAGCCCTTGGAGCAGTTCAAGTAGAAGAATGTGAAATGGTGGGATGATGGAAGATGAGAAGAGAGCAGCCACATAGGGAAGGCAAGCACAAGAAGCAGAGTGAAAGGGGGAGCAATAGATGTTGTCTTGGCACTGTGGGGAAGGAAGACCTTCATGAGCCACTTGTCTAAGGCACAGATACTGAGGCACTGCAGTCCTGGAGCCCCTAAAGTTCATCCCCACTGAGCCCGTCACGCTTTTTATGAGGAAAAACTTCAGATGACTGCAAACCTGCAGCCACATCCTTCCCAGGAGAAGAGGGAACTTCTGTCTCCTGTGCTCCATCTCCATCACATGGGCATAGGCAATTGATCTCCAAAACTACTTCTTCAAAGCAAATTAACAATGACCAGTTTTATGGCTTAACTCCCAAAATGTGGCTGTCACTCTGACCAGCCTGGGTATACCATTTGCATGCTCACAATCCCGTTACCACTGCACTGCTGTCCCCTCTTCTCTGCCTGTGAGGGCATATGCCTAGTGGCTAGGACACCATCTTTCTCCTTGTTTTAAAACACCTGCATCGCTTTGAGCAGGTCCCTACCTCTTTCAAAACCCATGCTCCCTGTTCTTAAAACAGTGAGGGGAATGGAGGCAACAGAGACCTGGCAGAGTCAAGTCTTGGACTCTTTCACTTTCCTTCCCTCCCCCTCCTCTTGATGTGGGTTAAGGATTTCCAATAAGGACCAAGTGTTGGAGGCTTAACACTGCAGTCTCTGGAGAAGCAGGCCAATTTCACACTAATCTTCCCCATGAAGGGAGAGAGCATCGGAAGCAAGAATTACATCAAAGAGAAGTTAATGCTGAGAAGCAGACGACAAAAAGGAGCTGCTTTCAGTTTCAAATGAATACACACAGCTGGATTAAGAGATCAGGCAGCTCAAAGCCTGTATCACAAGCTTTGGTACCCAGGATTTAGCCAGCAGGGAAGACTTCTGATCTGGGGGCTCTTTTGAAAGGAGAGGAGGGTCTTTACAGAGCACTGCAGAGCCAGGTAGAAGGCAGGGAGACTAATGTCTTGGTCTAGCCTCTGCTGACCTCTTCTAATAAGTTTCATGACAGACTAGGATAATGAGATAGGTTTGCATAGTCTACATAGCTCCTGAAGCCTTTTGGTTAGCGAGCAGTTAAGCTGTCATTTCCCCCTGCCCCTTTGGTCTAGGGCATTGTCAGCTGTGCGGGGAATAGCTCTCCAGGTCCTGAAATGCAGGCAATCCTTTTCCTTATGGCAGGAGGTATGTTCAGCTCCAAATGCTACTACCAAAGACAGCTGAACTCCCTGTAATATAAAACATACCCTCCAGAGGAAGGGAGAGCAGATAGTGATTGCAGTAATGTGTCTGTTGTCCCATTTTAAGTGGTGCTGAAGTGAGTCCCAGGGCTCTCCCCCCGCTGGGAGGCTGACAGGTGTAAATCCCGCGATGAATGAAGGCACCGAGCCCTATAAAGCTGGTGTCTCTCCACGCATCTCCGCTCTGATTGACTTGTCGGCTCTCTAAGGCTGACTCTATCAGCTCCTCGCTGCCTCCAATTCCAGGTGTGATTTAGTTTGGAGATGAGAGGTGACAGTTAACATTGGTACTCGTCAGTGTAGATCAGACACAGTCATGCTGTCTTCTCCTGGCTCATTCGCTTGCCTCTTCCCCCGTGGCTCCCCACCCCTCTGGTATCTCCCACTCCTATTTATTGCTTTCATTCTCCTTGCCTATTCTCTTCCAGCCCCTCTGTTTGCCACCATATCATTTTGCCTTCTGTCACCATTGCCAGAGCTCATCCTTAGTAAATTCTTCCCTTTCTCTTGTCTTTATTATTTATTTATTCCAGAATAAAAGCCTCCTAATGCCTTCTTCAAGGAAACTTTTCACACAAAGACTAGGAACATCTGTTTTGGCTTAGCCTTTCCAGTCCACTGTAAATCTAAGCAAGCAATATTTGGCAAATACTCTATTTGCCAGATTTTCCCTATTTCTCCATTAATGGGCTGATCATTTGAGTTGAATTCTCTCAACTGTATTTACTGTTTGGAATTCACCAAACAGTTTTGATGAATAAACCTGGACCTGAAGACAGAAGAGAAGAGGGATTTTGCACTTGGTGGGCAACACTATACCTGAACTGTTCAGTGTGGAAGAGCTCTTTGTAGTTCATATGCTGCAATATCCTGCAAGAGCCCTACAACTATGGTCTCTGACACAACTGCTCAGATTTCACCTGTGGAATTCCTCCTTTATTTAGCATTTCCAGTTCACCAAACATTTCCTGCCAATGCCCACTACCTACAAGACTTATGGAAAAGGAACACAAGAGAAAGGAATCTCACTGTTTAATAGAGTTGCAAAAAAAAATCTTGGATGTATCCCCACAGCTGTTATCAACCCAAGTAACTTTATGCTCTATGCCACTCATGGCCTCCTGTTTCCAAATAACTTTCAGTTTCGGTCCCTAGTACTTTAAGTGTCAGGATTTCTTTAAACCACACTAAAAATGGCAGCTGTTCCAACATCATTAAATAAGATGTGACTCAGTAGGCAATGCATTGGTTAGGTTCATCTTTTTCAGTTCCCACCATTATAATTTTCAATAACTTACATAGCTGATTCCCAATGAGGTACAATCTTTTTCTCTTTTCCTGGGGGTGGTCACCAATCATCACAGTCTTCACTGTACCAGAGAGCATGCTCATAGATTTACAAATTACTTAAGCTGGAAGAGACCAAACGTGCATTGTAGGACAAGCTGAGAATGCAAAATGACCTTGACAAATTGGAGAAAAGATCTGGAAGAAAGAAGGCAAGTCAGCCACAGCACCATTCCATCCAGTGTTGAATAACACAAGCAGGTGCAGCTGTACAACTAAACAGGAGGTGAGAGACTTGCAGAGCCACATTGCCTCAACCCAAGACATATCACATGCACGTTGCACTTTGAAGGATAAAGGACATGGGCTAAAGCTCCTTTAGCATACTTCCTCTCCAGTAAATTTGAGCTTGAATAATAACTGTGCAATCATGGGTCTGGAGAAGAATCTGGTAGGTAGCAGCACTATAGAAATGGATGTAGGGAGAAACAGTGGGTCACAGGCTGAAGACAACTCCCTGTGACAAGCTGTTGTGAAAAGGCAAACAATGTACTGGGCTATCAAAACAAAAGAAGAGCCTACAAGGCATGAGAACTAATCCTTGTGCTCTCCTTACTGTTAATAAGGCCTTAGCTGGACTTGGCCCTTCTTTGTTCCTCTCTGGACACTGAAGCTCAAGGAAAAAAGTGGATGAGCCAGAAAGACTCAGGGAAGATAAGTAAGAATTATTTGAGATCTAGAAAACCTTGTCTGCAGGGAAAAGGCCGTAACTGAATTTGTTTAGTCTAGAATGAAAAAGAAAAAACAGGGCCTTTGGAGAGTGGGTGAAATTGTAGCCTTAAACTACATTAAGAGAGATTGAGAAAGCTTAGAGAACTTGTTAGGTGCATGTGTAGTAAAGTCTTGAAATAATTTGATTAGAGAGGTTGTGGTAGCACCATAATTTTTCTTAACAACCAAGTTAGGTAACCGTTTGCAAGGAATCATGTAAGTATCTTTGGTCTGCAGTAGATGAATTTTCAGCCTTCTTCCCTTACATATTTTCTCTGAATCTGCAAATATATGGATGGCACTACTGATGTGACAGGGACTACCCATAACACATTGTCCCTTCCAGAAATAAACATCTAGCTAAAAATCTGCAGTGGAGCTGCACTACCATGTGAAGGATAATAGGAGGGATTAAGTCCCGTCTGTGCTTCACAGCACAGCTATGACAAGCAGAGAGAAGTACCACTATACATGTACCACGTACCTAGAATCTGAAGGAGTGTATCCTTTTCTCTGCAAGAAAGGCCAAGATGAATAACTTGGAGACTTAAGATTGCCTGCTGCAGATATTGCTGAGTTTTGTGATTCTTTCTAAGTTTAGGTATTGTAATGATAAATTAAGTTCTGAGCCCTCGAACTTCAATGAGGTGCGGTAGTACTTCTGTTCAAGGCTAATGAGAGAGACTGTTTAGAATACACTTATACTTTAATTCAGACTACATGAGCATTTACCCTAGTTTATTCATTGATATTTTTTCCTCTGGCTTCCCTTAGAGTCATGCCATCATGTAAATAGCAATAACATGAGAAGGTGCTGAGGCTGGTTAGTTCCTTCTTGTTTAGTCTGTTTTGGATTGGTTCTATTTAGTTTATATCAGGTAGCTTTCGACCTCTGACATCTATACGTAACCATTCATTCTCAGCAAGGAGGAGGCACTAGGAACAACATATATCCCTGGCCTGTGGATCACCAAGAAGTTCCATCTCTTTCTCTGAGAGAGGAATAGAGAAACTCTGACTTACCTATCTATCCCTTGAGTATGAAGGGCTATCATTCCCTGTTGTGTCAAACAACACTACACAAAATCTCAAAGCGGCATTAGGTACAGCTGTCCACATCGCCATGCTCCAACTACAAAAGCTTAGGGGGAAGACCTCACGGCTGCAGCATGTCTGCCCATTTCATGAACATCCCCGTGGCACACTGATGACAGCCACTGTTTGAAGATGAATAATGAACTAGCTGGACCACTTGCCTACTCTACAGGGGTATTCCTGCATCCCTTGATTGTGATGGCACATAAGTACAGTACTGCATGTTCTTCTTCACCTTCCCACTGGTAGTCCAGGATCCATAATAAACTTTAGACCTGTTTATAGAAAGAGATACTTGTGCTATCTGTAGCTCACCAAGACAGTTTGAGCCATTGAAAATATGGGAACTGGAAATGCTCCTATGTATACCCTTGGAAAGTTGAGTTTGGGAGCTCTCAGTCCTAGCCAAGGGATCAAGTGGTTCCCAGTTACAAGAAGAGTAAACTAGAAATTCAAGTTTAAGTGTTGGAGCCTTAGGAAGGCACTAACAGAACTATGGGAAAACTCCTACATGCTGGAGTTACCCAAGTCAGATCAGAGACAGACACAGTAATCTCTGAAATATTCCCATAGATCTTCTCAGTTCTTGCCCCAAAGCTCAGCAGTGCTAGAGCCTGACCATACTCGTGACTACTCCTACAGCTAAGACATTTCTCAACATAATCTTAGCCTCTCCAGCCCATATTTGCCAGCCAACATTCTTAATCTTCCCATTGGCAGAATCTAAATTATTTCTTCCATTTATGTGGCTATGTGACAGCTGTCCTCCTGTTCCATCCAAAATCCTCTTCTCCAGGATAAAGATGCATGTCTCTGAATCTATCTTCATCTGCTTTTTCCTCGTTCTTTGCTCTTCTGAAGATCCCATCTCTATCTTTGGTCAGAAAGGGGAGGTGTTCATGGTGTATCTGGAATACTATTTACCCAGGCAGCCTCGAGTTGTCCATGAAAAACTCCAGACATGGAAATCACCGAGGGAAATGGGTACTGTCAGTGCAGAGCACTGGATGAATGAGCCTGAAAACATCTCTGTCAAATCGCCCCCAGCAGAGCACATACACATCTCATTTCTTAATGTCTGAAAGCACTCATACCTGTGCTGTGTTGCCAACGTTAGGACACAGCAGCGGAGGGAAATTGCAACATTTTAAGGTGGTCAAAAGCCTCTCTGTTAAACAGAGTGCTACTTCCTGATCCCAGGAGAGATCCCTCCAGCTTTCCAAATGCTCTTTCTTCCATTCTTGCTTTCTGGAGGCTGGAGGTTTGCTTTGGGGAACTGACTGGGCTTTACACCACGTAGTTTCTCTCCAAAATGGAAAGCCTCTGCCTCCCATAACCCCACTCTTGCCTTGTGTCCATCCACTCCCCTTCCCGGTTCCAGCAGCTCCCTCCCCACCTCCAGCCCAGGTGGCGATCCATGAAAGCCCCCAGCAGTATGTCACTGGAGTGATAATTACATCCCCTGTTCACATCATGCCGCCTGCTGCTGACCTCTCACCCCTCCTCTCTTTTAATCACCCCCTGGCATCAGTCACTCTGACAGGGCAGCAGCACAGGCCACATGACCTGTCAGCCCAGGGACATGACTTATAGGGCCCGGCTGGTGGACAAAGGGAAGGGAGATAGGCTGCATAAATCTCCAGGGTGAATAAAAGAGTGATGGGGCACTCTGCTGGGGCCTGCGTTAGCAGATTCTCAGCCTCTTGTTATTCAGCCCAGAGTTATGGTGATGAGGAAGTGGCCGAGAGTGACACGCGCTGGTCCCAATCAACCTTGCGTAACCTGCAGAGACCTAGAGGAGCCTTAATGTCACACATAGCTGGAGAGCCCCAACGAAGCGGGCTAGGGCAAGGGGAGCAGCCAGAGCAGTTCCTAGCTCCCAGAAGCACCTGACCTGCTAAAGCTTCAGCTGTCAAGAGCAGGGTACTAAGTAACACAGAACAAGGACAGGAGAACCCAGGATTGTGCATCCTCATCTCGGCTGAGCACAGCTGCAGCAAGATATGCACATCAGAGCACCCACCGTTGTCTAAGGATAAAGATCTCTTCCCATCTAGCACATTCCTCCAGCTCCCCACCAATCCTCTGCTCATCCACAGGTTCTTCTGCTATATATCTCCTTTCCACCTGCTCCCATGCACTCAGCTGTTGCTTGGCAGGATGTAATCATTGGTCCATCAGTCAGTTGCTGCCATTATAAAGGTACAGGACTCCTGGGGTTTCCACCAAGGAACAGTCTTGCATCACTCCTCTGCTGGGGTAGAATTGCTGTTCTTGCTGTTGCAGAGACCTTTTACTTCTGTACACAGCTCAGGAGGGAGTGTGGTCTGCTAACACCTGCTATGATGAACGCTGCAGTGGACAGAGACTCATCTGGGTCTTCATCTCTGTCCTACAATAGTCACCATTCAGAGTCCTTACATGTCAACCTGTCCCCCTCATCCATATATTTCTCAAGAGGGAAAGTGGCAAAGGAGAAATTATGTCCCCAGGAGCTCTGTAATTCCCCTAACATCCCACCTTCAGAGAAGTCCAAAAGCTTTAACCTAGAAGATGTAGGAAGGAGAAGGAAGGCCAGAGATGAAGACTGGAGGCAGTTTTGAAGAAGGAGAAATTAGGGAGAGGAAAATACCTGGGAGTAATATAGGGAAATTTTAAGTATATTTTCTTCCATTTGTTTTAAAACTGAAAGTGGTATCTGAAATTGTAGCTCTTCAGTTGAAAGCCAAGAACATCAATGAATTCCCTTGTACTTCGAGAAGCAAAGTAATGAACGCTATTTCCAGCTTTGTGTGCAGTTGTTTCTGAATGAAGTCAAGAAAGGTGAAGCCTAGTAGCCAGGAAGAATTTAGCTCCGTAAACATCTTTATCTTGGAACCACTGTGTCTCAGGTGCTCAACATGACAGCATTAGGTGCTGACACTGCAGGCCTCTTGCACTGGTGACCTAATCCCATCCTGTCCTATGCTGGCAGAGGCTTCTCTAGACTTCTTTAAGTCTCATCTACACAGTGAAAACAGCAGCCAGGCCAGCCGTTGGCTGTTCACAAGCATCACCTTTGACCATCTCCTCTTGTACTTACCTGGGATCTACAAACTCACAGCATTTGCAACACTGCAGCAGATACACCACCATTTTTAAGAAATGCCAACTTCTAAAAGGAGAGGCATGTCCAGGCAACAATGAGTGAAGGCTTCCTTGTGCCATTCCATGGGCCAGGGCCTGCTCTTGTATGCCAAGATGTCCCTGCTCATGTACCAGGTGAGGGGGCCCCTGACAGGGCTGTGTAATCCATACAGCTCAGTGCTGCTTCTGTTTAAATGACAGGAATAAGAAAGGCACTGAGATTGACTTTTGGACCAAGGAGAGGACCATAGCAGCATCCCACAGGTATCCTGTACCCTCCTCCACAATGAGTGCCCACCACTGCTTCCCTCCTCGGTTTTCCCATCTCTGCTTGCAGCCCCTGAGGCCTCTGCACAGCACAAGGGAAGGAGGGCTGCCTCCCACACAGAAGAAGCTTCATCTAGGCAAAACTCTTCAGCCCTAAACATGAGACTGACTAGGGCCCCCCACTTTCCTCCCCATTCTTCCCAAAGACCTTCTGTCCACTGTCAGCTTCCCACTGTCAGCAAAGGGAAAGCTCCACAGCCCTCTGCCTCCTTGCCAGCTGGGTCCCAGCCTGTGAGACAGGAGCACACAGCTCCTCACCCTCCTCCCCCACATCTGCCTTTTAACGATGATGGAAGCTGCTGTCAGCATGCAGCGACAGTAATAAACACTCTTCTTAATAACACAGGGTGTCCCTCTTATTAAAATGAATAGACTTCAGTGGTAAAGCCAGGCTGCCTGCCTTGCAGCCTGGTGGAGACAGCAACCCTCAAGCAGAGTAGTTTATCTGCTGTAATTACAACAGCAGCTTCAGCTCCAGGACATTTCTGGTTACAGCACTGTGCTCTACCTCCAGGCAGAGACACAGGTACACGGACAGACAGAGGTACCTACCGATACATGAGCGCAACAAAATGCAGGCATATAATTGCCTGTGTTCCTGCAAAAAAAAAAATGTGCAGTAATCTCCAAGATGCACAGACACAGTAGAGTAGCGTTAAACGTTTCCACAACCTGACTTTTCAGAACCCTAAATACCACTGAAACTAACAGCAGCTGGTGTCACACTTTCTGCTTCTCTCATGCATAACAGGTATTTTAACACACATATGCATAAACCACACTGCACTGAAAGCAGGTAGAGGATGGCAAGTGCTTGGCACGTGAGTGAGAATCCCCTCCTCCACTAGCTCACAATGTATCTGCTCAATTTTTGCTGTTCCCTGGTCGATAAGAGGTCACAGGATAAATGTATTTCAGGTTTTACATACCAGTACAACATGTTGAAAAGAGCTGATGCGGCATCCCTCATATCCACTCTTTCTGGGTTTTGGATCTCAGTTAATGTATTGGTTTCTTCCTCATGAGGAAGGTGTCCATTTCTCAAGCACAGAATTCAGAGGATCTCTGTATCCCAAGCACTGACTGTCTTTCACGCTGCATGCAGTGGCCAAACACCAAGTTTGGAATCCATGGGACAGGGAAGGAAATCATCTGATATGATGCTTTCCAGTGGCACTTCTGGAGATATGTTTGGACTGGCTATTGTGCAGTAGCCTCTATGTACACTTCCTGGCCTAGGAAACCAAAGTATCCCCTCACCTTTGCTGGTCTTGTTTATTTTCCTCAGCATTTACTGAGCTAACTGGTTCTGCAAACGTACCCAGCACTGACCCAAGGTAATATGCGGGTGGAAGAAAAGCTGCACTGGGAAGCACTTTCCTCCACTGGAGCTCCCTCAAATAGAGATTATCCAAGGGGAAAAGAATCTATCAGAAAGACAAATGACAGTAGTACATCCCAACATCCACTCAGCTGCCATCTCAAAACAGTTCTCTGGGCTGCAGAGACCCAGCAAGACCAAATCTGGATCGCTGCATCTCACCCTTCCAGGAGTGAGCACAGAAGAGCTGTTGCATAATTTCTCAGCACCTTCATTCTTCTGCATTGCTGTCATCATCAGGCCCCAAATAACTCACATCCTCACAGGGCTCCAGCATTCAGGAAAAACTAATTCCATTTCACCTTGCAGTGATCCTCACAGAAGAGCCCACAGCTGACAGCAAAGGTAGCAGCAGGCAATTTAGCAAGTTTAGTAATGGGGTAGCATTAAAAAACTCATGTGAATCCAGGAGAACCAGTTGGCAGGACCTCACCATGAAGAACCAGAGTGTGGTACGTCTGCCTCTGTTATCTGTGAGAGACTGGCATCTGTAAGTTCTTCCTAGATAATATTCCTGGCATGCAGTATCACAACTTTTCTGGTTTTGCTGGTGTTTAGTACAGCAAGAGAGACTAGCGCAGTGGATCAGATAGGAAAAAAGAACAGAATAGCAGATGAACGAACCAGTCTTTTTCAGGCAGTGACTTCCTAGGCTGAGAAGTCGAAGGCATCACATGAAAGCTGCAGACATGCTGTTTATTCATATTTGCCAAGTCACTCATATGCCATTTCCTGAATTGCCTGTCTTTGTGTTGAGCAGAAGATTAGCGAGAATATATCAGAGGTGCACTTTTCCTACCACTACGACTAGATATCCAGATCCACGTGTCTCACCTTCCTGAATCACTGCCACCAAGGACTGCAGGTCAGGCTGTCAGTGAGGCTGCTACCCGGGCTTTCAAAGCTGCAAGCCTGTGTCAGTGGAAAGGGTTAAACCAGCAGAAAATAGCTCAGAGGAGACTGGAAGAGCACTGGCAGGGCTCTGAGGGATAGCCCAGTTCTGCAATCCTTCTCACACTATCCGTGCCTTACTTAATAAGCACAAATATTTCACCCACTTCTCACCTAAAAAAAAAAATATCAAAAGAGAAGAAAGCAAAGAAGCTGAGCATAGGAGCCAGACAGAGCTAGAATTTTGCAGCACACACACCACCCCAGCTATTAGTAATTTTCTAAAAGGGACATGCAAGCTCAACACAGCAGTCAGGCTGAGATGACAGGCACACTAAGTCCACCTGCCCACTAAGGCTGCTGCTGGCACCTTCAGTGCCTACAAGGCCAGGCCAGCTACAGGAGATGGGGAACTCCTGCCCTGGACAAAATCACACTGCAAGATCACTCCTGAAGCCAGAAGCAGTTGAAGGGGTCCTAACACTGATGGGTTGCCTGCACAGCTGTGATGGTGCCACACATGAAAAAGAAAACACAGCATCAAAAGAAAATTTCCTTCCCCTGTTGAGAAAGCAGTTGAAGTTCACCGCAACACTGGGCTCAGGCCCTCATATTGAAAGGAGCAGCTAGTGTCTGTAGTCACCTATAACCAAACAGCGCATGGAAAGCGCAAGAGGGAAAGAAGCCACAGCATCCCGAGTGAAGTGTTTCTCATGAATGTGGATATCCCAACTCCTGAGCAGGTCAAGTCTTGTGTTCCAGGTGGCCAGCAGAGGAAGATATTGCTTGAGGATGTGATTCATCACTGCTACAGTGAAGTGAGACATGAGATAGCAGAGAGGCTGATCCTCCAAAACCATTAGCACCAGTTACACCATTCTCCTCTTTCTGCTGGAGTCAGTTCCAAAGCTGCATAAGGGTTTTGCTTCTAGTACTCTTTGCTGGGATGCTATAGGACTTCATAGCACTATCAAACATGCAGGAGTTGCAGAGTCATGGGCACAGAGAGGCAAGCTGAGTTCTGTGAATGACAACCTGACCAGAGGACAAGGAGTTGGGAAATAACCAGCTATTAACCAGCTCCTAGAATGCTCAGAGAATAGTTTTGGCAAATCACTTTCTGAGAAGCTGCGTGGGTGGGCTGACCGAGGGCAAAGGTTATCGATGCCACCCAGCTGCAGAGCCTCGCAGTGCAAAGCAGGGTGCTGGAAGGAGATGGAAGCTTGGGAGAACCAAACAGCAGAAGGCAGATCTTAGATAGCGACACTTTCAAGCAGTTAACATCCAGGAAACCGAGCCAGGAGAATTCAGTCCCATGACTTCACTAGGCTTGCATGTTCCACGAGACCATGGCATGTCAAGAAGCAGATGAAGAAATTGTTCTGAGCAAGTGTATTTTTCTCCCATTGCTCTGCAGACAAGCACATACAGATAAAGAGAGACCTCTAGTGATGCTGAAGGGACTCTGCTTGTCCTCTGCCTCGGAGCATCCCTCACAGTTAGAAACAAATGTCTCGATTGCTCTGACTAGTGCATGAATCGCTTTCGTCCTGAGTGGGAGAAAAACAAGGGCTGATCACAAGAATATCTGCTCATTCGTGGAGGAGGTGGAGGGATGGTACTCAGAACAGGGGAGTGACTCAAGGAGTGGGGAAGGGTTGGGAGAGGATGTCAGAAAACCTAATGAAGGTAAATGCTCAGGTCTTGCCCACACCCTGCCTCACCAATTGCACCTGCCTGAGCTCCAGCACAGTTCTGGGATCAGGCACATGATTCAGTAGGAATGTGGAGGGTGAGCAGTTGCCAGTGCTGGGAGGTTACATGCAGTTTGGCTGCAATTTGTGCCTGAAGTTTGCATTCAGGCAGAGAGGGAGTTCAGCAGCTGCCAGCTCAATGTGGCAGGAGCAAGGACCTGGTAAGCCCAGCCACTCCAGGAGATGTCATATCCTCCTTTCACAACCCTGACAATTGCAGTACCTTGCACTCAGCTGAGGGACAGAAGAGCAATTTTTCTTCTTGCTGAATTCAGCCTCAAAGCCCCTACATCTGGGTATGAACAGAAAGGATGGGACTGTGCTCATACTGAGCATCCCATGCCCAGCACAAACACAGAGGGCAAGCAAACAACACCATTAACATTCCCAGCTTTCGGCACTGAGAGGGGCTGGACATAGAGCCAAGAATAGAGTTTAAGTCTTACTCAAGCACACAAACCACTATGTTAAACTTTACAGTTATGAAAAAGGTTTAAGGGAAAACACGAGGAGAAGAGGAAAGTGCTAGGGGCAGATTTAGCTGTAGCACAGGAACAGCAGTTGTGCTATGCAACATCAAAAAGCAGACAAATATACCTATCCTGTTGCTCTCAAACTCAGGGTGAGAAAATAAGGTAAGGGATCCTGCCAGGCAGAAGAGAAGGTCTTTTGCCTGCTCCTGCCACCTTCTCTGCAGCTCTGATCTGCAATTACTCAATTAGCAGTTCCTATAGTACCTTCCTTCAAGTGAGCACTCTCTCCTGTTGCCCAGCCAGCACATAAATCTAAAAGGAGCAGCTCTTTTGCTGGGCTTTCCTTTTCTTCTGCTAGTCCAAGCCTCACTGACCTCCTGTTGGGAGAGGGGGGAGTCATATTTTGCTGGAATGTTTTATTTTCTGTGCTGCATGAAGAGTAATTGTGGAGGGAAGGGAGAGTGCATGCACAAGAAAGCATGTGCACTGCCAGCCAGACCAATGTCCTTGTCCCGCAAGGTTATGGATCCATTTTAGCTCAAATAATAATAAAAAAAGCCTCATAGAAGCAAGGGATTCATAAAACAACATATGAGCTGGGCATTTGGCAGCAGCTGCCCACAAAGTAGGCTGTCTGCCTCCAGCAAGTCTGGAGGTTGAAAAACTCTCCATATCTTGCCAGCAGCTTGGAGATATCAAGGAGCTGGCAAGGTTTGAGCTAGTGCGTGCATGCATGTCTGCACATGTGTATGAAGAGACAGCTGGCAGAAGCCTGCTTTTTCTTTCCCTGCATGCTTTACTGATGTTATTTCAGATACTCTGTGCAGCAGAACTCAGAAAACATTCAAACTGTGCAGCATATCTGACCCAAATGGAAGCAAGCAGCAGGTGAGACCAGCCTACATGGTGATCTCCCCCTCTGCTCTGCTGCATCCCAACATGCTTCCCAGCACAGCAGAAATGCAGGTTTTTAACATCTGTACAGGACACTTGCACTGAGTATTTCTCTTCCCTGTTTAGAGGACAAGCATCATGAAGCACCAAACAACAAAACAGCTTACACCTGAGACTGAAGTGCCTCCCTTGTGAGAATTTAGGAAACTTTGGGGATTTGCAAGTGTTCTGATGAAATCCCAACAGGCAGAAGAATACTTCCAAGTGATAAATAAAGCCATGAGGAACAAATTCAAGACTTTCTGAAAATAAAGATGTTACAATTCATTTTGCTTCACATATAGCAAGCTCCAATAATTACTCATTCTTTCATACAGGCATGTATGATACTCTCGTACTGCAGAGGACATCTCACTTGCTCATTTCTACTGCATCAGGACAGAGACATTTAGAACAATGCAATGGAAGCTGGGGTGAGTTAAGACTACACAACACTCTGGAGAAATCAATTGTTTAATAGATTATACATTAGCCAAAAAGATTTCTGACTTGGTAAGAAATTCAGCTGGTGTTGTTGAAAGATAAAATCTATTTCCTCCTGATAGGTGTTCTTACATTAGAAAACCCTGCATTTAACTATGGAAGCTAAAGGCAGGATCCAAGAAGTCAGGGTAAATTTCTGAGCTCATCAGTCAGAGTGCAAGGGGTTAGACCAATATCCACATCAGCCTTGACCATCAGTGGCTTTTGACCATCAACTCTCCAAGTTCAACATCTCCAGGCTAAAGGTAACAATCTGGAAGAGCAAAAAGGAATGGAAACTGAGGACAAATCTGAAATGCTTTTCTAAAGCAAAACCAACCAGCCATTCTTAGTCTACTAGAAACCTCTGGGAAAATTGTAAGAAAAGGTGACATCATTGCCTGGACTTCCAAAAAAAGAAAAATTCATCATCTTGAAGACTCTGCTGATGTAACTAAGCCATGACGAGGCAGAGGTGATAAGGAAGTTCTGATATGGGTCTGTTGTAGCATAGGTCTGATTAGGAGATAAGACCAGAAATAGGAACACAGATAGGCAGACCCACAACACAGCTCAAAAAGAAAATGAGTTGTCAGGCTGAACTTAAATGGAGCCCCCGGGAGAAAGTGGAGGTGGAGGTCCCAGGTGAGACTACTCAAGGCAGTTAAGGCCTATTGGTGCCATTAGGGCCCTGACAGTTTTGCTTGATGTTTAGATCCACTTCACCTGGATCATCCACATAAGGAGTTCATGTGGAATTGCCCTTCTGCGCTAGCCAGACCTTATTGACAGCCTTCCTGATATGCTCCTTAACATATGTCTGCCTGCACTCATAATAGGGAACATGCGTTCACATCCCTTGGGAAAGGATTTAGCACCATCCAGGCAATAGCATGGGGGGAGAGGGGAGAAGTAACCCCCAAAAAACAGGTAAAAACCCACCAATTCTATCAAACACTGAAACTGCATTAAAAATAATGCAAATGATTTCTACTTCTCCTGAAGAATAAAGAAAAAGGGCACTTAATGGGAATAACTCTGACAGTAGGACATAAGTAGCCCATAGGAGTGGCTGATGGTGTGTGGAGCATGTAAGCCCAGAGAGGCTCAGGCACTCGTAGGCTAGGGGAACACCCACAGTTACTGCAGGCAGGATTTTAAAGACAACATATAATTAGTGAATATTCTTGGTCAAGGGTGTGTAGCAACTGCTAAGCAGCTTGAAAAAAGGAAAACAGTACTATGGGTGGCTTAGCCTCTAACTGTCCATTACAGTGTTTCTTGGCCTTTTTTTCCTCTAAAGTCTTCAACTGTGGCTGCCCTGAGCATTGGGGAGGGGAGTCAGTTCTCTCTGCCTGGGCAATACGCATGTTAAAGGAGTTCTTTTTTCCACAGCACTCCACAAGATGCTGCAGGATCAAATAAAGTGCATTTTCTGTCCTGAGGAGTGAGCTGTGCATACGGGAGAGAGCATGAAACCAGGAAGGCAGCCGGAATGCTGATCAGCAGAGAGTGCAAAGGAAGCACAGGGGCTCATAAATATAATGTTTTGTTCTTACTCTGGAAAGGCAAAGGCACATCCTTGTAGGAGCCAGACTGTACAGATTGCTTTATTATTTTCAGTCCAATGAAATTAGCAGGAGTGGAGGGAGAAGTGGAGGAAACAGCAGGAAGGAACAGCGGGGATGGAGGACTGGCACCATGAGGACACCCTGTGCTTGGGGCTGCACAAACCCAAGTCCCAAACTCACCAAGCTGGGTGATGCCTTGGAAGCACTGTGTGGCTGGGCAAATTGGGGGTCTATCCTTGCAGTGGCTGTAGGCCCTGCTGGTGCCCAGATGGAGGTCCAGCACCATGGCCCCTCCGGCTCACTGTAGGAGGCTGTGGTGAGACTCCAGCTCCCTGCTGCTGCTTCTCAGAGCTGGGATCCCACAGTGCTCCACAACTCTCCCTGCTCCTTCCCTGGTCCACTGTCCAGCCTCCTTCCCTCTCTGGTGCTGAAAGCAACAAGAGCTCATACTCACTCCATCTATCCACCCCACAGGCTCTGAAGGAAGTAGCACAGTGACTGCCATGCCCATAGGCGCGTTGGTCACTTATTCCCTTACTGTATTTAGTGATTTATTTATTTGATGTAGAAGCCTTTGTGTGCACCCCCTCACCTCTCATCTCCTTTTGCCATCTGTCAGTTTGTTTGGAAATCTGTTCCAGCTGACCTCAAGCTGACCAGCTCTTTCCTCTTCCCTCCATCCTTCCATGGGCTCCTCCAGAAGTCCCCAGCTCAGCTCAGGGGCTTTTAGCTGACTATGCAAATGTCACCCAGCCAGCTGGTGTCTGCCTCCCAGAAACACATGTTCAAAAGCCCCCTGGATGGTCAGGGGGGAGAAGGGGGCAAGTCCCTGTGCCCCAGCCTGAGGGCTGCACAGAGAAAGTTACTTAGCCAGGAATTATTCAACAAACAGATGGGAAGAGGAAGGGAAGGCTGGGGAACAGAGGAAAAATAAAACTGCGGTGCATCTGTGTGAACATGTATAGTTGTGGGTGTTTGGGGGTCCCAGGCAAGTGTGTGGGAAATGCAAATGAAGTCACTGTATGCGGACATGTTGTAGTGGAAAAGGGTGTGAGATGAGTTGCTAGTAGTTTTGTGGCCTTCTCCTAATGACATCTCCTGCAGCACGCAAAAGGAGCTCTAATAGCACAGCATAAAGGAGATGCAGCTGTCAGAGGCCCAAACATCAGGCCTGCAGAAACAGCCCTCCAAGAGAGTTACTAAAGCAAGACAAGGCCAGGAGGGCTCATTTAAATTCTTCTTCAAGAGATGTCTCCTCTCCATTACCTAACATATGACCATCCACCTAAGATCTTTACGTGTCCATGGAGTCAGAGGGTGGAGATACTGGAGCTGAGGATTTGGGAAGGCATTTAGGGCTGAGTCAAGGAGGGAAGAGAGCAGAGGAGCATTGCCACAACACCCCACCAGGGACGATAACCACTGTAAGACATACATGCCCGAACAGAAAGTCACTCATACGCAAAAGTCCAGCTCGCTTGTGCGAGCTTGTGTCTTTACAGGACATAGGCTGTGAAACAGTCATTTCCTGAAGTGCCAGCAAGGAACAGGATTAATGCGATGATGCCTGCTAAGTCTTTGCCCTGCATAAAGTGAAAGGAAAGCTTAGAGATAAAAGGACAAAGTATTCAGTGTCTCTTATGGATCTCTGCAGCCAATCACGGACCTCCTCAGCAGCTCTGCTGTTGCACCCAAAGCTTAATGCACACTTAGTTTCTCAGGTAGAAAGGAAAGATTCAATGTCCACATGTATTTATACAGGTCTTGGACACTCCCTCCAGAAAGCAGAGAAACTGTTTACCTCTTTCAGATGTTCTCCCTCATCTGACTTGAGGTGTCTGGGTATTTACAGATAACATTTGATCAGGGGGACGCCAAGTCATGTGTCACTGTTTTCTCTAGGCTAAAGAAAAATCAGTGTATTTGCTCTTAAAATTTAACAAGACTCTTCCTTGTAATACCAATTAAAATTAGAAGAAGACAAGGTACTTCTCCCTAGCCTAAATTTTGCCTGTCACAATTGCAGCTCTGGCCTTCTGATGGACCCCTTGGGCTCCCTGGGAGAAGGCAGGATGGCAGCTCCAGATGTTGCTGACAGATGATGCTCTTCCTGGCCATAGGCAAGAACTATGAAATTGTAAGCTGCCAGGAGCAGCTTAAGGAGAGTATGTGTGCAAGGGAACCTGGGGGGTTACAGCATCAATACGGAGCGTAGGGAAGCTGCTGGACATTGGATATATCTCCTTTGAATCCTGACCAGAAGTGTCAATGAAGCCTGGCCCATAGTCAAGCCTAATGGTAGAGAAAACAAACATTGTCTGAAAGAAATCATAGAATCAC
>WAAB01017906.1:0-27371 GCA_013389865.1 Piaya cayana
GGAAAGGAGGGAGCTGGCCTTTTTCTCACAAGTGTCAGAGGACAGGACAAGAGGGAACAGCCTCAAGCTGTGCCGGGGGAGGTTCAGGCTGGACATTAGGAAGAATTTTTTCATGGAAAGGGTTATTGGGCGCTGTCAGAAGCTGCTTAGGGAGGTGGTTGAGTCACCTTCCCTGGTGGCATTTAAGAGACAGTGGATTGTGTGCTCAGGGACATGGTTTAGTGATTGACAGGAATGGTTGGACTCAATGATCCTAGAGGTCTTTTCCAACCTAGTGATTCTGTGATTCAAGAAGTGAGCCTTTAACGTGAGGTCTGAGGTGCACCTGGAATTATTGCAATACATAATTTTCCATTCATACCATAATTGTAATGACGATTGCAAAATAATCTCCCTAATTTCAGCGTGCATCACTACTTGGGATGTTTTTATCAGGCTAATGATAACCACCTATTATTTTGTCACCTTCTTGCTGTAATGTGTCCTTGATGATATTATGTTGTATGCCATTAGCACTTGCAAATGGGTATTAATGGCAGTATTTCAGAAGTGTGGAAGAGTTTGGTGGCTCCTGTCTGTCTGCGATGTTTTCTGCCATCCGCAGCAACAAACCTTTGCTTGTTCCCATGCTGTGTAGACGTGACCAGCTCTCTGCCACCCCCAGGTCAGCCTCCCTGCACCACTCCAGAAGAAGGCTGCGTGACCAAACTGCCGAATCATTTCTCTTTCAAAGAAAATACATCCAGCACAGTGTAATCATAGGCATGTCTGATAATTAGGAGAGGATAGATGTAATTATACCAGATGTAGAAATTTCATTAGTTCATTTAAAAATGGTTACCTTAATAACTAATTAGCTCCTTTAAATACAGTTACCCTTGTAATTAAGGTGTCGTTATGACTCAGAAGAACCAAGGGAGGCACACTAAAGGCAGTGCTGGTTGGAAACCCGTGGCAGCCCAGCAGAGTGGGGTGCTGGGGCCAGGTGCCGGGTTATCCCGCCCATGCCAGGGGCTGCTGGCTGCCAGGTACCCTGGCTCTGACTCCCAGAAGGTGGATGGCTGCAAGCAGCCAGAGGGAATTTGTTTCACAGGAGGAGAGACCCATGGTGGCTTCCTCCTTGCCCAGTCACGAGAATGGGCCGTCCAAGCCCATGCGATGGGGAGCAAATCTGGCAAGGGGCAGGCAGCTTGGACTGCAACATGTTCCACACCTGGGGAAGGACACATCCCCATTCATGATGGTTTGGTATTCCAGACTGGGAGCCCAGGCTGGGTATGCAGGAGAGGCTCTGGGATGGTGAAACCCCAAGCAAGGCAAGCCTGTGTTTTGTAAGGATGAAGTACCGCTGTACTTCTAGGAGCATGGTGGTTGTTGTTGTTAACACATTTACATCTTAATTGCTTTCTGCTGTGATTCTGTGTGTGATTTTGACCTTTCAGAGCACAGGTATGTATACAGTAGATTAAGACCAATCTGCTGGAAGTTGGCGGCTGGCAGATTCGAGCAGAATGGAGTCAAAGCTGGGAGAGAAGCCCTGTGATTGACTGAAACCGCTCTCCATTCAGAAGCAGGGAGCGTGAAGCTCTCTCCCGCAGTTCCCAGACACTGCTCCCTGCTGGAATGCTCTCCCTGTAGCTGCCCATCACATCCTAGAGGAAGCTCTTATGTGGCTGCTCCATTAAAGACAGCACGAGTGGGGTGGTGTTGTGCCCAGAACAGGAGTGCATGAGCACTGCACTTGGAGCAACAATGCTTATGCTCCTAGGTCCCAAGTCACGCCCCAGGAATCAGTTATATTTGATAGTGGGGTGGAAGTGCTGAGTGATATGGGACTCTGCCTGGTAAAACAGCAAGTGAGGAGGTGCAACATTTTACTAAATCTCTTCCCTCCCCTTCTGTGGTACTTCAGGTGTGTATTGTGCAGAAAAGAGACACTGAGAAGATGTATGCCATGAAGTACATGAACAAGCAGCAGTGCATCGAAAGAGATGAGGTTCGCAATGTGTTCAGAGAGCTGGAAATCCTACAGGAGATCGAGCATGTGTTCCTGGTGAATCTCTGGTGAGTGTCTCCTCCCCTCTGCCTCCTGGGGCCACCTGCCCTATCCCCTGTGGGCCATGGACATCATCACAGTGAGCTGCTACAATGGAAGTTCATGATGACATGAAATGCGTTCAGGAATCATAGCACATAAGATATCCAAATGGTATAGCATTAAACATTTTAAAACGTCTTAGCTTCTTTATTTCCATCAAAAACTTTGATGTGTTTGTGGGGTGTTTTCTACCAGCCTTCTTGTAAATGCCATTATCAAGTCTCTCCCAGGGGGCTCCCTGCCAATTTAACCATAAAATATTTTTGCAATATGATATGTTGTTCTGTGCAGTTTAACTAACGTGTCTTGGGGCAGCATGATGCTCCTGGTGACTGCCATTAAAGAACTAGTCCATCTCATGTACATGGAGATACTGAGAACTTTGACAGTGTGTGGTCATGGGAACGAGATACTGTCTGGGGCCAATTTTTGTAGCAAATAACAGTTTGAAACATCAAAGAAACTAGCACTTTTAGATGTGATGATTTATAAATTTTATTGATACAAAGTCATACAATTATACCAAATATGTAGTGTTCTATGCAGCATTTGGTCCCTCTAAAGGTTTCTGTCTTGCAGAGGCTGCCTAATAGTTTAGATAAACAGAACGGCTCTCAGCCATGGCCAGTGTTCTCAGTAAAGCGTTGCTGAAATTTTTTCTAGCTCAAGAAGTTTTAGTGGGTGGTTTAAAGCTGTCCTGACCATGTTTGGGTCTGTGCAGGTGGTTCCATATATGTACACTGAGGGATGCTTGTAGGATGAGGGAATTAATATGGTGCTAGGGAAGCCAAGGAGATACACTACATGTCATTTTTTTATTTTTACTATCTAGACTGGATGCATTTTGAAAGCATTACCAACTGAAGTTTTTTGTTAGATTTCAACCTGTAGGAGTTTTTTTTTAATTAGACCCTAAAACATTACTTAGTAATGAGGATAATTCTTACCAGTGCACACACAATCAATTAACTATTGAGAAATTTGAAACAACTATTTCTAATGGTCCATTGCTGAAAAAACATTATGAGATCAGGTGTATGGCCTTTTGCTGGAGGACAACTAAGGGCAAAAATTGCCTCGCAACACGTTCACTGGCCAAATAAAATATATTCCTTTAGAGTTCAGATATATCGTTATGAAATCTTGCACAAAAAATTAATTTATAACTTTTAGAAGATGGTGCATCCTGAGGTCTTTGATTAGTTTGGGATGAGTCCTTAGCAGTCAGCCTCATGACCCTCTCCTAGTCCTGCTTCTAGGTGCTCCGGGTGGTCTGTCCTCTCTCTGCCTTTCCTGTCCTGTGAAGGAATGCCCGATGTGGGGCAGGGAGCAGAAAATCCATCATCTTCCCCAGTGGTTGAGCAGCATTGCCACAAAGTGATCCTGTGCCAGCAAACATCTCTGATCACTGCTAGGAGGGGGCTGAGGCAAGAGCAAATACAGAACATGGCGCAAGGTGATAGAAATAAGGAGTTTGTGGCTTATATTCCCAGACCACAAGAAGAGTGATGTTTATGAGAGATGGTGGAAAATCTTCAACATCCCATTGAGCGGAAGATGACAGACTAAGAGAGGAAAAGAAGTGTGGTCCCTTCTCTTACTGTATATATGACCTGGGTTGCCCTAACTATTGACTAGGCTTTATTTCAAGTGTCTTGCACACTCTTGACATGGTTTGAAATCATAGAAACCCCAGGTTGGAAAGACCTTTGAGGTCATCAAGTCCAACCATACCTGGCTACTACTAAATTCTATCCCCAAGCACTTCATAAGCCTGTCTTTTAAACACCTCCAGGGATGATGACTTAAACGCCTCCTTGGGCAGCTGTTCCAGTGCTTGGTAATCCTTTCAGTAAACAAGTTCTTACCTAATGTCCAATCTGAACCTCTTCTGGCACAGCGTGAGGCCATTCCCTCTCATCCTGCCTCTTGGGAGAGGAGACCAAATGCATTCTTTCAAATGATAGCTTGTCTTTTTGTAAAGGCAGGCTTCTGCAGCTGTGTCATCAAGTCACATTAACACTATTTCCAGCCCAGTGGTTTCTGAGATTGCCTAAAAATTTGGGCAGCCACAAATGCAAGGAGGATATAATAAACATAAAATAAAGGCCACACTTACTTGAAAAATAATAATGGGTAAGCAAAAATGATCTATTACATAAAAAATGCATCTGCAATACACAGTGTGCAGTAGTCTGCTTCACAGACTGCAAGGCTTTTTTTTCTATTGAAATGGGTTTTTTTTAAGGCTAGAATCAGTGCCTGGTCAATGGCTCTCAGATTTCATAGAGATAGAAGAGAGGTAGAAGCAGCAGTTTTTGCTGAGGAAGATGCACACCTCGGGTAGCCAAACAGACTGAGGGCTGGGGAGCCAGCTGGCCGTGGGCATCCCTTCCCTCTCTGGTGATGTTGGATGTGTGGCAGGCTGGTTGGGAGGAAGACTTGCAAAAAATCAGAAAGTTTTATACCCAAAGTGATGAACATTGAAAATATTTTGCCTTTTATTTTTGTTGATCAGTTACTGCAGAATGGCCAAATAAGTTAATTTTTTTTTCAGCTTTTTAGCAACAGCAAGTATTTTTTTCCTAACAAGTAACGAAATTCTTGGGAAAACTTACTCTCTTAACAATTTTTTCCCTGTCAGTTCGTACTTTTAGAGTAAGCCTACATATAAGAAGAGAGCAGAAGTGTGTGATTCCTAAGTATTGTATAATCCCACATACACTTTCCTTAGAAATACTGTTGCCAAATATAACAATTCAACGTTGTTTTGTGGTGTATCCTCACTGCTGTCAGTCTCCTGCGGGATCCACTGCAAACTTAGAGAGGCGTTTTACTATACAGCAAATATAAATCTCTTTTTTTGGTTTTTCTGGTTAAATTAGCACTTGTGTTTTCCAATTCTTTTTCAGGATAGGCAGAGATGTTTTACATATAGGTTTATCAGATTGTCCACAATTGAAAATGCGAAGTTTTTTCTGAAGTAACTGGCTGGCAGAGCCCTGAGCTCTGCCTGCAGCTTTGCCTGATGCTGGGATTAAACAGCAGCACTCAGGAAGGGACAGTAGCAGGGCAAGGAGTCAACATTAATTGGGATAGTTACCTCTTCAAAGGAAGCAGTGCTTAGTGTAGCAAGAGATTAAAAAACAAGACAGCATCTTGAGTTCCACTTGCTTAATTAGAAAGGTGTAAACACCAAAGTGGTCAAATATTTGTAGTGGGAATGTTTGCAGTTTTCACAGGAGCTGTGTAATTAGGAGAGAGGAAAAGCCTGACTTAGCTTTGTGACCCCTTTGAGGCTCAGGCTGCTCGTTCACATGTTATTGGCCCTGCAGGTACTCCTTCCAGGACGAGGAGGACATGTTCATGGTGGTGGACTTGCTTCTCGGTGGCGACCTGCGCTATCATCTACAGCAAAACGTTCAGTTTACCGAAGAAACAGTCAAACTCTACATCTGTGAGATGGCGCTGGCTCTTGACTACCTACGGAGTCAGCACATTATCCACAGGTAACCGCACAGTGTTTTACTGGCAGGCAGTAACCAGCAGGAGCTGCCCGTGCACCGTGCCCCCATGGCTGGTTTGGGGTGGGTGATGCTGTCTCTGCTGCAGGGAGGCCCTTCATGCTCTTGGTACCCCTGAGCTCAGGAACTGTTGGTGTTAAACCTCACCAGCAGTGCTGGTCCTGTTTCCCTATCAGTCAGAGGAAGATTCGCATTTCCCTGGGGGACTGAAAACACCCTTCAGGATGAATTAGCCTAGAGATTAGGAAGAAGTTTTTTACGGAAAGGGTCATTAGGCATTGGAATATGCTGCCCAGGGAGGTGGTTGATTCACCTTCCCTGGAGGTGTTTAAGACACGAGTAGACGAGGTCCTGAGGGACATGGTTTAGTGTTTGATGGGAATGGTTGGACTCGATGATCCGATGGGTCTCTTCCAACCCGGTGATTCTGTGTGATTCTGTGAATTTCCAAGTGATTAAGGGCTTCACAGAAATAGGCCCAGTCTTGCATTATTAGTTTTACTTGGAGATGGTGCCCGAACAAGTCTGATTTTTGCCCAGTTCCCCAGGATATTTCTAGTCTGTCATGAAGGGACTTGTCTTACATTGGGGTATTTTTGTTTTATACCTCTTTAATTTTTGATAGATTAAAAAAAAGTTGCAGCTTTTTTTACTGTTGAGTTGCATGCTTGATCTGACTGAGATTTCATCTTGCTGTAACCTTACTTCTTTTCCTAGAGATGTAAAACCAGACAACATCCTCCTCGATGAGCAAGGTAGGATCTCTCTGTCTTGCGTTGTCTGCCTCCTTCATTCGAGGAACAGATTCTTTAGTCTTGAATACTGTGCATCTTTTTATCGGGAAGAGGCACTACTCCTTCTAACTGATCAGTGTTTGGTTGAACGTACCTGTGCGTTGTAATGCCAGAGAAGATCCACCAAGGGCAGCCCCTCTCCTTAGTACCACCACCTTGCTTTTTCCACACTGTCTCCTCTCTCACTAGTGCCCCAGTGCACAGATGACCCGTGCCTGTGATGTGGTAACTGGCATTGTGGGAGGCCATGAAGCACAAGAACTGACTTTGTTGAGTGATCTGAACATAGACTTTTAGGATTGTTTTGATGTCTTTGTGGGGGAATGGATCTGGGCTGAGCCACGTGGAGTGAGTTCAGGAACTGGCTGAGAGCATCTATGAGAGCATCCATTGATAATATTATCTCAGTGGTCTACATAGGTGAAATGCCATAGGAGACCCTATAATTACTTCTGTTCCAGTAGTAGATCTTATAAAATGAAGATGCAGTCTCTCAGGCCCCAAACCATCTGAGATTTATCATAACACCTCATAAAAACCAAAGCTTGCACTTCCAAGGAAGTTAATTGGAGAATAGCACAGGGTGTAAAGCCCAAATGCAAATGTGAAAAGGAGAAGTAAGGGGAGACTTCATAGGACAAGGCAGTCTGTGATTTAAACATGACTTTCATAGCCACCTCATAGATTGAGAGTAGAAAGCAGCCTCCAGAAGGCCAAGTAAGTGAGTTTTTTGTATAAAAGGCTGTCTCGAAAGCAATGACCTGTTCTGAATTTTAACATTCCAACTTGATGGTAGAGAAAGGAGAAAGAGGGAGAGGGTGCTCCAGCACTTTCTGAAATATCTTAGGATTTGGGAAGTGTTGTTATGATTTCTTTCTACTGGCACATCCAGATTTGCAGTGGTCTTTAGCGAGTGACAGCACTGTTTTAGCTCTGGGACTTTGGGGAGTTGTGGTTCAGTAGCTGTCATCAAAAGAAGTTCTAGGGTTTTAATCAATATGACCGAGGCAATTTCTTAGTATAGTGTTTCCCTGTTGTGTTCTTTGCTGACTATAGGTTCTGGCTAGAGCCATTTGACTAAATGCTGGAGCTGGTGTAGGTTACAAGTTTGCTCCAATTATGATTTAAAATCAAGACCCAAAACTTGCTACCGCTGAATCATCTGGCCAGCCTGAGATTCTGGGAAAGCTTCAGGATCTGTTATGCCTGTTTGGTAGAGTCTGACCCTGACCCGCCTCCACCTGCCTCCGCCTCTGCCCGCTACACTGAGGGCAGAATCTTATGAAACAAATGTATTCTGACTCTGCATTGCCTCTGTTCTGCATTGCTATTAATTCCTTCTTAAAATGTCTCTTTATTTAAGGTCATGCACATTTAACAGATTTTAATATTGCAACAATAATTAGGGATGGTGAAAGAGCAACTGCATTAGCTGGAACAAAGCCATACATGGGTAAGAAATAATAGCTGCTCCTTACGCCTGTATTTTACATTCCGTGTGCTCACCGCATGCTGCCTGACAGTCCCTGTCTGTGACAAAGGCACTGAATTAATTTAGCACATTAATGCACGCACCCAAGTCATTCAGCGGAGCCTAATCATTTGAAAAGTGAGACTCACAGAGTGAATGAATCGCTGTCAGTGCAACCTCCCCATCCCACCCTGACCTTCCCATTGGCCCCAGGCTGGGATTTGGTGCATCCCATCAGGCGCCAGGTTTCTGCCATCTCTCGGTTGGGAGGGCTCTCCTATTGTGTGTGAGATAACCCAGTTGCTTGGTGAGGACAGCCTGCTGCTGCGCCTGCTGCCCCCAGTTTGCAAAGCCTCCCCTCGGGCTGCAGTGCATAAAAATAAACATAAGTTTTGCGTACTGACTTACATGAAATACTGAAATAGAAACAACTGAAATCAGCAAATAACCTGTTGCATTTTTTCCCTTTCTGTACAGCTCCAGAGATTTTCCATTCCTTCCTGAATGGCGGGACGGGCTACTCCTTCGAGGTTGATTGGTGGTCATTGGGAATCATGGCTTATGAACTGCTGCGGGGCTGGGTAGGGCTCCCAGACGGTCCGAGGTCTAAGAATGCGCTTTCTGAATGACTACGGAAAGGAAAGGGAATTTCTTCTTATCTTTCCGTTTCTTCCCCCCAGAGACCATATGACATCCACTCCAACAATCCCGTGGAGTCTTTAGTTCAGCTCTTCAGTACTGTGAGCGTTCAGTACTCGTCTACGTGGTCGAAAGAAATGGTTGCTCTATTAAGAAAGGTAAATATTCCTGCTGGTGAAGTTTGCATTGTGCATGATCTGCAATGCATATGGGACTAGCTGAAATATGAATAAATAATATAAAATTGTAATAGGACTAATTTTTATGACTTTGTTGAGGTTTATGCATAGTTTAATCTTGTGGTTTGTTTGTTTATTATCCCTTTAATAAGATGTGTTTTGTTTGATAACAAGGGAAAGAAGGCAGCTGGTTTTGGTGTGACAGTCAAATTCCTACCTGGGCTAGAACTGTGCCCTTCCAGAATCCTTCTCTGTGATCGTCCTGAGCTAAAAACAAAGCAATTGTGGCCAAATGGCCATGTGAACTGAAAGAGCATATGCTGTCCCTGCTTTGTTAGCTGCTCCCTCTCATCAGTCCAAAGGGTCTAGTTCAGTGTGTTCAGCTGTGAGAACTATCTGAAGGGGGGGGGGGGAAGTGTCTGTATTATGGGATGGTCTCCTGCTTTCCTTGTACTGCACATGAGAAAGTTGTTGGTTTGGCATGGAGGCTGTTTTAGCTTTGGCTTGCTTGAAAACTCAGAAAAGTTGCTGATGAATGTGCTATAAAAAAAGATATATACAGCACTGACGGTAAATAAGTGATTCCAATGTAAGTTAATGTTGGGTGGACAATTTACATAATTAGATTTTGTTCTGATGACAAGCAGCATTGTTAGTTATGACTGCAGCAGAGCATTCAGCAAGTTCATATTGCCATCTGCTGGGCTGCCAGCAGTCGGGATTCTGGAGAGTGGGCAGAAATAAGCATCTCGCCAGGAAAACGCAAACAGCCACCTCAGTCTGGAAAGACTCTTCACATCCCCAAAGACTGCTAGGGCTTCTGTGCTTGGTGTGCCTCAGCTGTAGTCCTGTCTGCTGGAACAGCCAAAGGGGGGCTCTGCTGATGGCCACCTGCCCACTGGGGCCAGCTCTTCTCACTATGCTTTTCTCCTNTCTTGTGGTTTGTTTGTTTATTATCCCTTTAATAAGATGTGTTTTGTTTGATAACAAGGGAAAGAAGGCAGCTGGTTTTGGTGTGACAGTCAAATTCCTACCTGGGCTAGAACTGTGCCCTTCCAGAATCCTTCTCTGTGATCGTCCTGAGCTAAAAACAAAGCAATTGTGGCCAAATGGCCATGTGAACTGAAAGAGCATATGCTGTCCCTGCTTTGTTAGCTGCTCCCTCTCATCAGTCCAAAGGGTCTAGTTCAGTGTGTTCAGCTGTGAGAACTATCCGAAGGGGGGAGGGGGGGGGAAGTGTCTGTATTATGGGATGGTCTCCTGCTTTCCTTGTACTGCACATGAGAAAGTTGTTGGTTTGGCATGGAGGCTGTTTTAGCTTTGGCTTGCTTGAAAACTCAGAAAAGTTGCTGATGAATGTGCTATAAAAAAAGATATATACAGCACTGACGGTAAATAAGTGATTCCAATGTAAGTTAATGTTGGGTGGACAATTTACATAATTAGATTTTGTTCTGATGACAAGCAGCATTGTTAGTTATGACTGCAGCAGAGCATTCAGCAAGTTCATATTGCCATCTGCTGGGCTGCCAGCAGTCGGGATTCTGGAGAGTGGGCAGAAATAAGCATCTCGCCAGGAAAACGCAAACAGCCACCTCAGTCTGGAAAGACTCTTCACATCCCCAAAGACTGCTAGGGCTTCTGTGCTTGGTGTGCCTCAGCTGTAGTCCTGTCTGCTGGAACAGCCAAAGGGGGGCTCTGCTGATGGCCACCTGCCCACTGGGGCCAGCTCTTCTCACTATGCTTTTCTCCTTGCATCGGTGCCATGCATTTCCTTCCTTTTGAGTCGGTGCCATCACCGTGGCCTTGCTTATGAATTGGGAATTCCTCCTTTCATTTGAGAGGTCCAGATAATTTTATGCTGCAAAAAAAAGTGCCTGAGAAGCTCCTCAGGTGGTAGTTGCTGGTCAGAGTGGTGTTTGGCCCCATGCCCTTCACAAGCTTCTTTTTCTTACCTGCTTCTTTCATAGTTACCTTTGGCATTGGAAAAATACTCAATGCTGATTTTATTTCCTGCAAAAAAGCTATAGCCAGTTATAATTAGCATGCCTAGAACTCTGCCACATTTTCTTAAGGAAACAGTCCTAGATGGGTAGAGCAGGTGCTAGAGCAGGTGTTTATCACCTGAGACTATATGCACTCAATTTGTGGATGCCCCAAACCAAGCAGGACTGAAGTTCTCAAATTCCAGTGCTCTGGAAAAATGGCAAGAACAGGTCAAGAGGTGGGTTGCTGCTCTGGCATTAGTGGCAGTGGCACAGGCAGGCAGGTTGGTTAGTTCCTGGAAGGGAATGAAGGTGCATCCAACTTGCCTGCCGTGAGCATCTCACACTTGGGAGAGGAGGGATACACACATGGGGCTCTGAGGAGGCACTGCAAAGGTGGCATCAAGTAAGCTTTGGTGAAGATTTTCACAGGGGGAGATCATAGATTTATAGAATCATAGACTCACCAGGTAGGAAGAGACCCATTGGATCACTGAGTCCAACCATTCCTATCAAACACTAAACCATGTCCCTCAGGACCTCATCTACCCGTGCCTTAAACAACTCCAGGGAGGGTGAATCAACCACCTCCCTGGGCAACCTATTCCAATGCCCAATGACCCTTTCCATGAAAAACTTCCTCCTGATCTCTAGCCTAAATCTCCCCTGGTGGAGCTTGAGGCCATTCCCTCTTGTCCTGTCCCCTNAGCCGAGTACAGAGGGAGAATAACCTCCCTGGACCTGCTGGTCACACCGTTTCTGATCCAAGCCAGGATGCCATTGACCTTCTTGGCCACCTGGGCACACTGCTGGCTCATGTTCAGTCGGCTGTCGACCAACACCCCCAGGTCCCTCTCCTCCTGGGCAGCTTTCTAGACAGACTTCTCACAGTCTGTAGATGAGGCACAGCGCTTTCTAGAAGCTACACACAGTTTTTGTGTTAGATGTACCTCCATGTTAGATGTATCTCCATGTCAGACATATCTCCAGCAGCCCTGGAAGCTGTCTCTCAAGTGAGCTGAGCCTGCAGCATGGTGCACAGTGCCAAATTCTTCGAAAAATCAGGTCTGTCCTCACACTGGTGTCTCAGTAGATCAAGTAATCACTTTTCTTCTCTGTACTTAGTAATGTGTGATCCGTGTTTAATATGTGATAAACAGAGTAGCATCCCCTGTTGTCACAGAAGTGATGTGAAAATAGGACATGTGGAGGTTGAAACTGAAACAATGATCCTCTTGCAGAATCAATGTCTTTACAAAGGAGCAAAGTCTATTCCTGGCATGGGGAGGACTGTGCCAAGGCAGCAGTACCTCAGTGCTGTGATGAAGGGTCATCCACTGTAGGTAGGCACAGGAGAAGCAAACCCAGGCTGGTCCCAAGCGCTCATGGTGCCAAATTTTTGGCTTATGTGGTTTCACAGCCTCCAGAACATTGTTCTAATGTGGATTTTTCCTGTAGTCTATTAATGTATTTCCCATGGCAGAAAGGTTGCTGCGTGGCTGAACCATCTCAGTTGTCCAAAAGGCAGGATGGTGCTGAGCTACTGTCTTTCTCCTCTGACAGGAGTGCTTTTCTCTCTCCAGCTGCTGACAGTGAACCCCGAGCATCGTTTTTCGTGCCTGGCTGACATCCAAGCCTCAGCGTACTTGTCCGGTGTGGTCTGGAGCGATGTCTGCGAGAAGCGGGTGGAGCCAGGCTTCGTTCCCAATGTGAGTAGGAGTGATCTGTATCCTGGCCCTGAGCATGATCGGTTCTCATCGTTGGAGGATCCGTTGCAGTCAGCAGAGGCTTTCTGGCAGAGAATAGTTTGAGTGTTTTTTCTGTGAGAGGCTCTCTGCTATGCCTAACAAGCATGGTGTCGTGTCATGTGTCCTGGCAGAAAGGCCGCCTGCACTGCGACCCGACCTTCGAGCTGGAGGAGATGATTCTGGAGTCAAGGCCCTTGCACAAGAAGAAGAAGAGGCTTGCAAAGAACAAGTCGAGGGATAACAGCAAAGACAGCTCACAGTCTGTAAGTGCTTTCTGGAATAAGGGCCAGCTGGGAAAAAAAGGCTGAGCTGCTGAATTTGGGGGGTGTGTAGCAGCAGTTACTGAGACAATGCAGCAACTGCAGATTTATTTTGATAAGAACATTTGCCCAAAGGAATCTTCCCAATGGCCAAATGTTTCTCTTACATAAGTTCGATAAAACTCTTTCATGGTAGTCTGTACTTTGGAAAATGAAATGAGAAACAGAGGTCTGGGCACACCAGTCAAGGGAAAAACTGAAAAAAAAAAAAATACACATCGATGTTACTTCACCTTTCTGAGAGGTGAAGTAGTGTTTGTGGCAGCTGATGGTGGGTTACACAGAAGCAGTTTGTCCAAGCACTGACAAAGGCCGCACAGAAATACCTGACCAGGTGGTCCTGTTTTTGGGTAACTATCCCATGTTTTCTCTTGCCATGGGACCTCTGTGGCTGGGGAAGCCGCACGGCTCTGCTGTGCTCCTGTGCGCTGGCTGTGCCGGCTGAAGAGGCAACATATGGGCATGGAAGAAGCGTGCCCGTGTGCCCATGAACACCTTCTGCAGAGAGGGATCCATTAGCCAGGAAATCAGCCTAGGGATGAGATACATTTGTTTCTTCTTTTCACTGTGGGAATCACAGTGCTTTAACATCACTGGGAAGATGTACACAAGAACTTTGATTTTACAGAACAGTCGCAGCCCATGTGTAAAACCAGCTCCTTACACAGCAAAGCAGGTATTTGGTCCTGCAGAAAATAGATTTTATAAGGAGTGTTTACAGATAGGGCAGCGTGCCAGGGAGGCCTGTGAGAGCAAACGTACATCACCCACTATCCCTTCTTCCCCTGTGCAGTGCCTCTGAGCTGTGCAACCCCCAAACTAAGGGAACAAACATTGTCCCCACCAGCAAGGTCAGGACCATCTACTGTCTGAGAGCAGCGAGGAGCATCAGGCAGTATTTGCCTGTCTCATTGTCTGCACCAATTAACTGCAATGCATCCCTTCCCTCCTCAGCGGGAGTTAATGCTGCGATCAATGAGACTTACTGTAAGTGCTGAAGGAGAAACCGGGAAGCAAGGGAGGAAAGGGGAAAAAACCCAAAAAAACCCCAAAAAAACAGAATAAGCAAATTTGCAGTTACATCTCTAAAGTTGTGCTGCCAAGAGTGATAAGGGCACTTTGCCTGCTAGGACTCACAGCTGATTGCCAGCCACCAGCGCAGACACCAGGCAAGAGCCCATCTCTTACCATGGCCAAGGCCCATGGCTGGGGCTACACAGATGAGTGGCAAAAGGGCTGGGAGAGACTCTGTCTGGGCAGGAAAGACTCATCCCTGCTCTGATTGGAGATGCAGTGGAGCAGCAGTGTCTGGCTTCAGAGGAGGTCGCTGCACTTAGGCAGAGGTGATGCAGGAGGTGAAATAAAGGCAGAAATTGGGAAGCGTGGCAGTCCACGCGCCTGCATTTCCGTCCTGCTCCGTGGGCACTGCCAGCTTCCCAGTGTTTGTGCAACCAGCGTACCTGCACAGCTCTGGAGACCGTGTGCAGCTGCCTGCAACAAGGCACTAGCTTTGTGCCTTGTTCTTGCAAGGATCACAGGCTTTGTGCTGATCTCTCCACTGCACTGGCTTTCCTTCCTGTGGGCAGATAGCACTCCCCAAAACAGCATACACAGATAAACCAGTTCTGTTTGTCTGGGAAACAGTGTGCTCTCTGTGTGTTATGGAAAACTGTGGTCACTGCTGATGAAACAAACCACCACTGAAAGCCATGAAGGCAATCAGTCGTGCTGTTCCTATCCTTGGTTTTGGTTGAAGTTTCTGGTGGCTGAGAGGCTCTGTGCATACAGCTGGAATCCCTGAGATGCTGTAGGCAGCAATGAGATGCAAATAGGACTGCTTATACATGTATTGTTTTTCTTCTACAGGAAAATGACTATCTCCAAGAATGCCTTGAAGCTATCCAGCAAGACTTTGTCATCTTTAACAGAGAGAAGTGAGTGTGTGAGGGTAGTTTTTTTGAAAGAAAAAAATGCTCTTTTTCCCTGACTTCCCCTAGGGATCAGAGTGCCACTGCCTGATGGCTGGAAGCATCTCACCGTGGGCTTAGCCCTGGGTGTTTGACGTCAACCAAGGAGCCCAGGTGCTGCCTCTGTATGAAAAGCAGTTCTCATCAAAAATGAGAGACAAGATCACGGATTATTAATCACTACGATTAAATAAATATGCTGCAGAGAGACCTCTGGGATTCAACATATGTATGTGACACTGATTCCGTTCCCCCATAGCATCTTCTCATCCATCCTACTTTTAGAGGATGATGTTTTAGAAAATGAAGGTAAGGAACATGCTAAAATCTCTGCAGGGCAGAGAAGGAGCTGGAGTTGAAGCAGCTGCTTTCTCCTCTATTCAGGCATGCTGAAATGGGCATGTTTGGCTTGTAAGTAAAGCAGGAGACAGCCTTGTTGGAGGCTGTGTGGAGGGAGCCTGCTGCCCTGGCTGCAGCACAGGGCACTTGTGGCTGAGGTCTGGATGAGCAGCGCTTCTGAAAGCTGAAGCCTTGAAGGTCACTGCAGAGTATTTCAGAGTGTTTCAGTGTGTTTTGCTGATACATTGGTCGCTGTTGTGACCTTTTTATGGGCTCTCTGTGTACTCTGGAAAGACTCCTCTCATTTACCATGGGTCTGCTGTAGGAGTGGTGCAGGAACAACCTGGGGTGCACTGGCTGCAGGCCACCTCCACACCACTCCTCCTGTGGGACATTTGATCTGGGGGTTACTGTGTAAAACTTGGTTCCTCTGCTCTACACAGGCTAAAGAAGAGCCAAGAGCAGATGAGTGAGTCCACATCCCCCCCTGAGACCACTGACGAAGCCGAGACGGAGGCTGAGTCCGAGACCTCCAACTTGAACATGTGCAGCTCTGTCTGCTCCTCAGCGGGCAGTAGCTAGGCTGCAGCCACTGGGCGAGGGTTGCTGGCCCGCGCCGCACCAATAACTCGTTCTCGGGTTGCGCTGAGCACCACAGGCTATCCTCCGATTCCACCGGAGAACACCGACAACTAGTCTTGCCAAGCTGTAGCAAAACAGATAGTTCTTACAGAACTGCATTCCTGGATTTAATGGAGCGCCAGTTCCTGTCGTGGGTAAAGATTCTTGCTATGCAACTTGTTGGAGGAGGTAGATCAACTTCCTTACTTGGTCTTTTTTAATGTCAGATTGCTCATCTGCACATGTTTTTAATACAGAAAGATGACAAGAGAAGAAGTTATGTCCTTGGGTACAATAAGGGAAGACACTGAGCAGGTGTGGAGAAGGAGGAAGGCTGAATGGGTGGTTTAAATTTTACTTTGGCGTTCTCTGTTCGTAAAGGTGGCCGTAGGGACAAGCAATCCTGGTGTAAATCGGAGCAGCCCTTCTCTGGGTTGTGACAGGCAACACCAGCCTCCAGGAAACCTCGAGCTGTTCGGGTCCTGCAGCATTAAAGACATCCCAGGCATGTCTGTGCCTTCTCATCACCTGTCAGAATTTCTTTCCCAACTAGGGGCAAATAAATGTTTTTTGTGCACTCCATGGATTCTTCTGGGGCTGGCTAATGATTAAACATGTCATTGAAATGCAGAATGTATTTACAATACTTGCTTTCTTCACATAGCTGCTGTGAGCAGCGAGGAGTTGTATGAATGGACCAGAGGGTTTGGTTTGGTTCTGTTCGTCTGGGTTCGGAGAACGGAGTTTATCACAGGTTCAGATTTTATTGGAGGCAAAGTTAGTGGCCTTGCAATGCTGCTTGGTTATGGAAGAAGGGAATATCTCATTTTGCCCTTCTATTTACTTTATTTTCAGTGTAAAGTAGAAATACTGTATATAATATACCAATACCTGTTTTAACTTCTTAATAAGACAGGAGATCTCTTTCCCTGTTTCCAGCTGTGGATATTGCCTTTCTTCTTGTTTCAGAAGCCTTCACTATATTAGTTCTTAATCTGCTGTAGAGTTGCTTTTGGTTACTATTGCTAAAAAAGGAGCCATGGGTTCTGCTGTGCCGTGTGGCTGTTGTGATACACAGGGGTTTTGTTAGAACTGCATTCACTTTCAAACTGTCAACATTTTTGCTGCCAGACATTAGGAGACGGCACGATTTGCACCCTTAATGCATATTCATAATGCAAAGATGGATAGAAAAAGTCTTTAGCAGATGCAGACTCTTTCAAGACAAATTTTGCTGCATTCTTGGTTTCCGTGAGCAAAGTAGAAGGGCATAACTGGTACGAAACAATTTTATACAAAATAATGACACGACACATTTATTTTCCACAGTTTTATGTGGAAATTAGTACGTGGCTAAAATTGTGAAGAACCGAATTTTCATAGAAGTCTTCAGAAGTGTTCAGGTGTGCAGGTCCAACTTGTTTGGGATGAGCGGGGAGACTAAAGCCCCGATGCCAGTTGCACAGTTATTTTCAGGACAGAACCACGTGAACCGTGTCAGTCAGCAGCAGCTCTCACTGGGGGATGAGCATCTGCTCCCTCGACCAGACCCAGTGGGACCAGGTCTGCACCGCAGGGTCCTGATGTTGGTTGTGGGTCCTGGCAGACGATGGATGCTGGCTGGGCATAAAACCAGCCTGCGCCTTGTTAGGGGCTGCACTACAAAGAGGCTGAAGGGGAGCTGCAGCTACTCAGTGAGTGAGGTCTGAAATAAATGTTTTCCCTTGCGCCTTTCCCAGCTAGAGGAGGGCACCAGCGCCCTGGCTCTGATCCTGGGCTGTGCTCAAGGGACCTGCCCTCGCTGCCCTGCCAGATGTCCAGTACCAGGGTAACCTCATTACTGTAATCACCTAATCACCTTCTCCTGCACACCAGAGCTGCCAGTGAGCAGCCCCTGCTTTCTGCGTGGGCAGCCTGGTCCTAGCCCCTCTGCTTCCTGCACACGCCTCATGTCCCCTCTCCTGCAGCCTGAGGGTGCTGCGTGCCTCCATGAGCTCGACTCCTGCCATCTGGGAATGGTACCAGTCGGCAAGGGCTGCTAGCGATGGAAACATAGTAGTAACACTTTAATCTCAAGTCACAAAATGTCATTGAGACTGTCTCTGATTTGCTTCTGCTCAGAGCAGTCTGATAACCCTTCTGCTGTGAGGGGCCAGAAGCCCACTCCTTGGCCTGCCAGGACTCACGTGGGACAAGGGGAACAGAATGAGGGTTGAACCCACATATTTTTCCAGGAATTATAAATTACAGATTATTTACTCCACTGGTATTTCAATAAACTCCATTGCACTATTAATCATCTTTCTGTAAATAATGACAAAACTTCGGACTACCAGAACAACAAGGAGTGGTTTTGAGCACGCTGTCCCTTCTACAGCAGATACAAATAGCTCCTATTTAACGCGAAGCTCCCAGGCCAGGAGAGATGTTGGCGGTTTGGTAGGATGTGTTTAATCCGACATTTTCATCACTTTCTTTAGGACAGGTGACAAACAGCCCTTGAGGTCAAAGTTGGTGTGTGTAGGGAGGAGCTGACTGACTTCTGAAATGGATGTTTCTCACCCTCTCCGTGTTTGTCATGTATGGTCCCTTTTCAGCACTGCTCTTGCTGGGTAAAGTGTGCAAAATATCATCACCAGAAACCAGGAAAGCTTCCAGGGAGACACCAGGTGATTGTTCTTTCCAAGGTGAAATAATTCAGGGCAAATTTTGGCTTCTCCCGGGAAGCACCACTGAAATCCAGCAGCAGATTTCCCAGGGACACGCCACAGGAAACTCTGCTTTCTGCCTCAGTCTATTTCTAAACCTTAATCACTGAGAGAAGTGACAGGACACAGACCTCTAGGATCATTACGCTGAGCAGTAGAGACACCATGACTACAACATAACTCAAGTGCTCATTTTTGGTCTTAAATAATGCATGGTTACGACTTCACTAGTGCTCACTGGGGACCAGGTTTCATTGATGCCTCTTTATGCCTAATCCCTGGAGAAGAAATTACAGGAAAAGACTAATTGGAAGATGGAAAAAAATGGATGAAACAGATATGTGTTTGTTTCATTGTCAAAATCCTCATGATGGGTTTCAATACACTGAGGCCTCTGTCCGTGCTGTGCTACTGCTCTCTACGCATCCTTAGTGTCGTGTCCCCCATCTCTGTGGCCCCTTTTGTGTTGTGTCCCCCATCTCTGTGGCCCCTTTTGTGTTGTGTCCCCCATCTCTGTGTCCCTGTAATGAACCTGTCAGCACTGCACATCCCCACAGTTTCTTCCAGGGATGTCCTGGGTAAAGCTAACCCCATCTCCTGCAGGTGATGAGAGCCTGTCCCCTGCCCCACCTTCTGTCCCCAGCTGGCTGGCAGAGACTGATGTTTGGGGTGAGGAGTGATCCTTGGTGTGATGAGTGTGCTGAGGATGTTGAGGATGCTGGGCGAGTCTACAGGGTTATTCTCTGCCAAACACTTGGCTTCGAAATTCTCTGAATTGTTCCTCTCCTCTTATTCTCATGGTTGTGTTAGAGCCTGATGCAGCTCCAGATGCGAGCAAAACTCACAGTGAAGTCGTGAAATGGTCCTGGTACCAAACCCTGTCATGCAGAGCTTGAAAGGAGTCAATAGCAGCTCTGGTTTACATCTCCACTACAACCAGAATACAATAATTTTCTGTATATAAATATTTAAA
Organism: Piaya cayana; assembly: GCA_013389865.1. NCBI lineage: Eukaryota > Metazoa > Chordata > Aves > Cuculiformes > Coccyzidae > Piaya > Piaya cayana. The sequence continues at coordinate 19,367 of WAAB01017906.1, forward strand.
TACATGTATTTTTTTGTATGACAGATTTATACAGGGTGTGCCATTATTCGCTGTGAAAAGTCTACATCACCTATAAATTATTCTCCTTAAATTCCTTGTCACAAGATTGTTTTCTTATCTCTGTCGTATTATGAAGTTTTGCAAAGTTACATATTTTTAAGTGTTGTCCCTTGAATTCCACAGACTTCACTGGGAATTTTGCACAGAAAACAAATACCAGGTCAGGTCCTGATGTTTCCTCTGTTGCCAATTCTTTATACCTTGCCAAAAAATGATTAAGAGTAATAAAATAATAGCAAAAAAGGCTAATAATATGAACTTGACATTGAACAGTGCTGAAATCCTGATGCCTCGGTAGGGTATTTTAAAATTTTTTTTTCAGTGGAAATATATGTAATGTATATCTTTGTATTTTATGTTGATACATTTCTGTAGTTTTATTGCATGAAAAATTTTACCACGTCACAAAATATTTAAGTTATGACAAGTTTGTGTTTTTTGCAGATACTGCGAGAAGCCATTGCATACGTGGAGTAATAAATGTGTATTTTTAACATTGCCAAGTGTTTGTTGTCATTTGTAGGTTACTGCTCTGTAGGGAGGGTTGGGGGGGGGGTGGGGGGGGAAATTGAATCTTATAAAAGGTGGCGGTTGCAATTACATTTCTTGTTTACCCATCACAGACTGGAGTTGTTTAGCATCAGCATCAATACTTCCCAGCGGCGTAGCAAGCACGTCAGTATACCAAATATTTCTCATTTGCTACAAGTTGTGTGGTGCTTGGCAAAGCTAGGTGGTTGCAGCTGATGGTTGTGATGGCTTTGAGTCACTCGGTTAATAACGGGCTTGTGCTGGGCTGGTGTCTGGGAATGAGACGGGAAAGCAGGGTGGAATGTGGTGGGTTGCATCCATGCAGGGGTCACCACACGGTCCTGGTGCCCAGCACCCACCATGAGGCACTGACAGCTCTGGCTTGCTGCATTTCGTTATATTTCACTGCACAGCCCTGTATTTTGTATCTTAAATTTGATAAAAATGGCTCTGGGGAACTTTGGGAGGTCTTTGCATTTTCTCTTTCATCAGTACTGGGAATTATTTATTATAGATCTCAGCGCAATGTGCTGGCTTACTTTATCTCAGTGTAGGAAGCATCTACAAAGGCTCTTCCTCACTTCAAAAGACATGGTAAAAGAACAAGACAAAATAATATAGAAGCATTAACTTGGCTCTCTACAGAGCCCTTCAACAGTGGTTGGTAGCCCCGGGCCCTGGTCCCAGCAGGGCTCTGCCCAGCCACTAATTTGAGGCTTCTACTGTGACCCCTCACAGCGTTTGTGGGTGTCCCTAAAGGGCTGAGGGCACAATGTGACCCCTGAGGAGCTGTGGGAGGGGAAGATGAAAAGTATAGTAATGGAGTGAGCAGAGCCCCCACCACACAGCCCTCAACTTACAGAGGGTGAAAAAAGCTGATAGAAGCATAGAATAGTTTGGGTTGTAAGGGACACTAAAGATCATCCAGTTCCAACCCCCTGCCATGGGCAGGGATGCCTCCCACTGGATCAGGCTGCCCAAGCCCCATCCAACCTGGCCTTGAACACCTCCAGGGATGGGGCAGCCACAGCTTCCCTGGGCCACGGCCTCACTGATCTCATGGTGAAGAAATTCCTCCTTCCTCTCTCCAGTTTATACCCGTTACCCCATATCCTATCACCACAAGCCTTTGTAAACAGTCCCTCCCAAGCTTATTGTAGTCCCTTCAGGTACTGGAAGGTCACTCTAAGGTCTCCCCAAAGCCTTCTCTCCTCCAGGCTGAACAACTCCAACTCTCTCAGCCTGTCCTCGTGTGGGAGGTTCTCCAGAACTCTGAACATCTCTGTAGCCTCCTCTGGACCCGTTCCAACGGTTTCATGTCCTTCCTGTGTTGAGGATTCTAGAACTGGACACAATCTTCCAGATGAGGTCTCACAAGAGAGGAACTGAGGGGTAGAATCCTCTCCCTTGCCCTACTGGTTGCACTTGTTTTGATGCAGCTCAAGACACAGTTGGCCACCTGGGCTGTGAGCACCCAGATAGACTGAATCCACCACAGCAGCCACAAATGCAGGTATCTCCATAGCCAGCTGCCTGCCTTCTGCACAAACAGCGCTTGCTGGGGCTCACTCTAAGGCTGGAATGAGCCGGGAACATGCTCAGCAACTGGCTTTGCCTTTCTTCCCTGCTGAAGTTTGTTGTGCTGCTGTTTTGGAGCCCTGGACCTGAGGAAAGGTGTGTGCCAGCTGCTGATGCCTGGGTGGGCTGGAGGTAGCCTGCTTAGCAAAGCAGATCCAGTAAGGTTTGCCACAAGCTGGGAAAAAAAGCAGTAAGGAGCATGAGAAACACGGTGATAATTTTGTGTCTGTCTGCTGGCTGATTTGCACACTTAGGAGAGTGTCGGGACTGTTTTCACACAGCAAGCGTGCACCCTGCGGCATCTTTTTCCCCGTTTTCTTCTGCTGCAGCTGGTGAGATGATGATACTGGAGCAGCTGTGTCCCTGCAACCCTAGGGCACCTCTGGCCAGGCCACCTCAGCTGGGATGCTTGGCCTCAGGGTGCTCTTGCTCTCAATTTTAGTACCAGGCAATTTTCTGCTGCCTGTAAAAGTGCATGTATTTAAGACTGATACGCTGCATTGCATACTCTGTGGTTTTCTGAATCGGCAATTGTCTTCAAATTATACCCTTTATCCAACTTTTTTTCCCTGTTCTGCTAGGAAGTAGGAGGTTCATCCCCACTCCAAACACAGCTGTGGGGGCTCGGGGCTGTGCTGCCTCACTGTCTCTGCCACAGAGCTAGACAGCAGGCGCAGAGCCCAGCATGGGCCATCCGTCAAGGCCATGAAGTATCTCCTCAGTCCCCTTTGCCTGCAGGTGCCTGACCCAGACCCTGCAGGAAAGCTGTCTGAAGAAATTAAGGCCAAACACAAACTGTGTTGTGCCCCGGAGGCTCTGGTTGCATTAAGTTAGAAGGCAGCTGGCTCTGCCAGGACTCCACTCAGCTCCGGGATTGCTGCAGAAATGCTCTCAGCCCCATTCCATGTGGTTAGGAGGCCGAGGCAAGAACGCAGCAGTTGTGTCTCTGTGCCTCCTGAGAGCCCACCTTTGGGAATCTGCTCCCTGATGGAGGAGAGGGACATAACCCTCCCTTCAAAGTGGAAAGGAGAAGCAGATTTCAGCCCTCAGCTGACAAGGTGAGTGGAGAGACCAGCACAATCCACTTCTGCAGGAAAATGCTGGGAGAAGGGACTGTAACCTCCTGCCGGGGCCCACGCTGTCCTTCCACTAACAAGCCAGGCTGTTGGAGACAGGGATATTTCCAGTACCTCAGAGATCACAGTGCTACCAAGCCAGTCGTACCCCTGTCACCCAGTGGATGTCTGGCACTTGAGAGAGGTAACTGTCAGCAGACTGTGACTTTTCTCTTTCCCATTCCTCATATCATCACTTTAAACAGATGTTCGATAGTCTTGGTGCACTTGCAGGAAAAAAATAATCCCCCAAATCCAAAAAAATAGTTTGTTTAAAATTAAATATGAAATATATGAACAAATACATTCTCCATATATGCTTGATGCAGAAATTACTATGGGTCAGTGCATTAAGCTATGAGAAGTAGGGCAGATCCGACAATTACAAAAAAACCCCACCCACCAAATAAAATTCCCTGCTGGTTTATGTGTGTGAATTCAGATAACAAAGCGTCCATTCATATTTAACTAGTGGGCTGCATAGCAGTGCACATAAGGCCCTGCTGCAGGATGCGGCTCTGGGTGGGTGAACGGTCACAGAATCACGGAACCACCGGGTTGGAAGAGACCCATCAGATCATCAAGTCCAACCATTCCCACCAATCACTAAACCATGTCCCTCAGGACCTCGTCTACTCGTATCTTAAACACCTCCAGGGAAGGCGAATCAACCACCTCCCTGGGCAGCATATTCCAATGCCTAATGACCCTTTCCGTAAAAAACTTCCTCCTAATCTCTAGCCTAAATCTCCCCTGGCAGAGCTTGAGGCCATTCCACCCCGAGCTCTGCAGGACAGCCCGTCCCCACCATGGCTTGGCAAAGCAACAGCCCCGATGCTTTCTGCAGCCACCTCGCAGCCCCCCAGAGAAAGGGCTGTAACCCTTACACATACCCTGGGAACTGGTGACAGTACTGGGCAGCTGTTTTCATCAGTTATGTATCCAGACTTGCAGAACATTGTGATTTCAGCTCTCACTGATGGAGCTTACGTTTCCACAACTCTCTCGTTTCCTTTCTTTCTCCCTGCTTTCAGACAGAGCTGGAAACCACAGTTTGACATTGCCTGAGGAGAATTTGCATCTCACACACGTTACAGCGTCTCATATTGCATCTGAACCTCAAAGGCATGGGAAGTGTTGACCTACTGGGAAAAATCAGACCACCCCCATGGTATTTTAGCTTTACTTGCAAACGAGAGGTTTTCAGTGGGCAGGCCGGCTACGTGACACTGAATCTGATTGAGCAGCTCCTGACAGGCATACCAGGTCTAAGCAGATGGGTGGGATTCTCCATTATTCCTCCACAGCTAATAATAAGCCTCTTTTCTTTGTCAAAAGTACCATAACATGGCAAGTCATATTACAAACCTACATGTATTAAAAACCCAAAGAAAACACCAAAATCAACTAAGCTGGACGAACCACTTCTATTGTTTTATGATTTCCAACAAAACTTTATTCAAAGCAAGGAACAGGAGATGAATGGTGATCCACTCTGTTAGAGGTACATGCATAGCTTCGTGGCATAGAGGTTCACCTTTACTGTACATACCTTTAAATATAATAAACGGGCTATAATAACCTTTATAAAAGAGTCTGTCATATGCAACTGGCCTTCAAACGAGCCTCGCTATTGGTTTTAAGACTTATGCTTGGTTCTTGAAAAACTGTATAAATAATCTTTAAAAAAGAAGCCTGCGGCCCACAAGCACATCCACTGCGGTGCTGGGTCCCAGAAGCAGCCAGCACCCGTCCTACCCCACTGACACTGTGCCCACTGCAGGGATAGACGGACATGTTGCCATCCCACACAGCCACTGTCTCATGGGTACAGCAACGGTGACACTGGAGCATGGCCAGGCTTGCACAGTGAGAAGGTGTAGAGATCTGCTCAGGGATGCTACAAACAGACAAGATGCAATTCATTGTATCAAAATCATACCGAGTCCGAAGTGCTTATCGGTTAAAAGTTCTTCAACTAGAAAGGGCAGTCATTGCTACTAGAAAGGAGCATATTCCAGCCAAAATGCACCTCCATTCTCATCGTGGCCACGAGCCACCAGTAACACGGCTGAGCACACTTCCAAGAATACGCCTAGGTGCCCACATGCACAAGGGAAGGGCTTTCCAAGTAGCTAGTGAAGAAATACAGACAGGAAGAAATAGAGATGGGAGTGCTACCTCTTGGGAGAGTTACTCTATTTTCTACCTACGAGAAGAAGGGGCTGGGACAACTGAAGAATGCTTGATTTTCATTCCGGGCTTCACAGAGACCCACTGTCCCCTTCCCGGCTGGACCCGGCCCCAGGAGGACCCAAAGATGTCCCAGCAGCGGCTGCAGTGGGGACAGCTGTGCCGGCACATTGGCAGCATAGGGTCCATCAGGACAGCGAGGTGATGTTAGACCGTCCACCCGGCGGGGCGATGATTTTCTGAGCTGTGCGTCTGGCAATGTGGTCGTCTGCCTGTGACCCTAGGGAAGAGCAACAGGCACAGGGTGCGCTGTCAGCACAATGTGGGAATCCCACTGCTTTAAATGCACAAATCATAAAAACATTTCCTTTGAGAGAAATGCTAACATTTTCATTACATATAATTTTAGACACTACATTATTATCGTACAGTTTGGAATGACTCAAGATGCCTGAAGGTCTCTTTCTTTTTTTATTGCTTCTTTCTGGAAAACATTGTAAATGGCTTTCCTGTAAATAAACAGTTTCTACATAGTAAAAAGTGGGACCTTGAACATTTATTAAACAATATATCATTGAATCACAGAATAGTTTGAGTCGGAAGGAACACTTAAAGCTCATCTAGCCCAATCTCGCTGCAATGAGCAGGGACATCTTCCATCAGAACAGGTTCCTCAGAGTCCCATCCAACCTGGCCTCGAACACCTCTCTGGGCAACCTGGGTCAGTGTTTTCACCACCCTCATTCTAAACAATTTATTCCTCATATCCACTCTGAGCCTTAGTCTCTCTTAGTTTAAAATCATTACCCCTCATCTTATCACTACAGGCCCTGCTAAAAATGTTTGTCCTGTATTTCTTATACAGAGCATTGGATTTCCAAGATCCCTAAAGCTGCTGGGTAGATTTCTGCAGGATGCTGAGATGAACAATGCTTAATCACTCTCTTCTTACACAGAATGACCAAAGGAATTGTCTCCCTAGTTCCTGAAAATGGAGGTGTTTGTCTCATCTCTACAAACCAGATTTCTCCTGATCCCTGACTCAAGGACAATGCAGTCAGGGCTAAAGTCCTGACACCCCAACAGCCACAGCAGCATCCCCATGGCAGGGCCATGGTGATAAAGTCACTTCCATGACTGCAGCCTCCACCCTCTGTAAAGTCTGTAATCACAGCCACCCTGTAGTCCCCTGCCACATTCACCAATGCATTTACATAGACATAGTAACATGTTCTAGATATCCCTGTGCTGCATTTAATACAGCTGCTGCAACAGTAAGAATTGCTCTTTACTAAGCAAAAATTAAGTTTCTGTTCCTCAGCTTTGCCTGGCTGCTCACACAAGCCTGGAACTTGGTGACACCCAGACACCTGCACCTCCCCACTGACGTTCAGGGGACCCCTGCCCTACCAGACAAGCTGAATCCCGACTGATGCAGGTTGCGCACGGGAGGAGCCTGGGCTTTTCCTGCACAGGGTGCGATTCTGGACGCTGAGGTGGGAGCCACAGCTTTGGCGCTTGCAAGGACTTCGTGAACTGGTCCGTCATACAGCCCTCTGGGGACGCCGTGGATTTCAGCCAGCTATGAGGTGAGGAGTAAGCAGAGCTGTAAGGCGCATATTTAAGCCAGGGTGAACAAGAACCAGACCTAAAATAGGGATAAAGACTCGTTCTTCTGTTTGTGCTTAACCCCTCACTGAGTGCTCCTGGCGAGACTGTACCTCCAAACACACCAGACCAGGTGCCTTCCCAGGGAGAGGGCAGCCCAGGCAGGATGGAGCAGATAGCAGCTCTTCCCATCCTAAACACCAAGCGGAGGATGCTGCCCAGCCCCACAGGAACAGCACCGTCCTCCTGGCAAAGGCTCCAAGCCCCTGGGAAAAGGGGTTCTGAGAGGTGGCTGAGGGTTGCTCACCATGCAAGGGGCTGTGCTCCCCTCACTGCAACATCTCATGGGCACATGCCCCAGCCAGTCTCACCCAGTGCGACCATCGCACCCTCCTGCAAGAAGGATAAGCTCATCCTTAGGTGCTCATGGCTGTTGGGGGAGCCAAAGCCCTAATGACTGCATTACCAGTGTTCCATCATGGATTTCCTTCAGGCTGTTTCTCCTCCCAGGTGAAGCAGTGACAGCCACAAGGTCAGAAGGGACTTGGTTTTAAGATTAAAAAGTGCCGAGTTTCAAATTAAAAATGCATGGGCTGATAGGTTATTGAGAAGTCTATAGCATTTGCTGTAGATTTTTTTCTCTTATGTGACCTTTGCCTTTATCACCCTGCATATTTAGTGAAGAAAATACCCTGCTCAATGTTATTCAGTGCTGGTTTTGACCGTAACTTTCATTGAAAGCTCCAGTTAAATCAAGCATGGAGAGGTGGCAGGGGCAGGTTGTTCAGTTGCTTGCAAAGTATCAAAAGCCCCTGCCTGAACACATTAACAGACAAACCCCTCATCACCTGGGCTGATGCCCAGTTATCATCCCGCCAAAGCAGGGACTTCAGCTCACTGTGTTTAGCTAACATCTCACT